>JAJTUV010001799.1:0-247206 GCA_021653895.1 Mastomys natalensis
GGCTGTCCTGGAACTCACTCTGTAGACCAGGCTGGCCTCGAACTCAGAAATCCGCCTGCCTCTGCCTCCCAAGTGCTGGGATTAAAGGCGTGCGCCACCACCGCCCGGCTCCTTTCTTTTTTATATTTAAAATTATTTATCATCATCATCATGGTGATGATGATGACTGTGTGTGTGTGTGTGTGTGTGTGTGTGTGTGTGTGTGTGTTAGCCCATGTGGAGGTCAGAGGACAGCTTGTAGAATTATTTCTCTCTTCCACTCTTTCGGTTTTGTCAAACAGTTTTTCTATGTAGCCCTGGCTGTCCTGGAACTCACTCTGTAGACCAGACTGGCCTCAAACTCAGAAATCCGCCTGCATCTGCCTCCCAAGTGCTGGGCTTAAAGGTGTGCGCCACCACCGCCCGGCAAGACTTCTTCTCACACTAATAACTAAACACATTTAAAAAAAACTAAGGCCTGGTGGCTGAAGGCCCATTTGTAAAGCACCCTTACCTTCAAACTGAAGAGAAATTCAAGTAACTGGATCAAGCCATGCAAGTGTTTCTGTAGCCACAGCAGAATCAGGAATCACTACAAATACCTGTCACCTAGGTACAGATGTCACCACATGGCTCCTGTGGACAACATGGACATCAAATAATTAAATGTATTCACCTGTGTGTCACCAGTTATAGTGGCTTGAACGAGAAGGTCCGTTCCCCCCCCGCCCCCCCCGCTCATTTGTTTGTGTTCTTAGTCCCCAGTTAGTGAACGGTTCGAAGGATTACCAGGTATCACCTTGTTGGAGTAGGTGTGGCCTTGTTGGTGGAGGTGTGTCACTGGGGGTAGGCTTTGAGGTTTCGAGTGTACACAGCAGGCTGAATGGTGGTAGCACAAGCCTTTTCTATCAGCACTGGGGAGGCAGAGGCAGGGGCCAGGTGGCCCCTGTGAGTTTGGGGCCAGCCTGGTCTACAGAGTGAGTTCCAGGACAGCCAGGGCTACACAGAGAAACCCTGTCTCAAAAAAAAAAGATATTTCCTCTGAATTGGAGCCTTCACTCCTCTAAGACTTAGGAAGCTAATGAGACCCACAAGTTACAGAAATCTCAGAGAGTTACATGATCCAGGTGGCTCCCCAAGGTTATATGGGCAACACACACACACACACACACACACACACACACACACACATAGAACCCAAAGATCCATTTGATGGAGACTGCTTATCATGGGGCCAGCATCGTTTATAGATGTAGCAGACAACAGACCAAAGACACCAATGTCATATGTATATTATACATGCTGGTGAGGGAAGATTCTGGTGGAGCAAATGCAAGTTGGCATTTGGCTCTAGACATTTGGCTTTCATGAGTCAGCCCCCAGCTGGGTGGGCTTTTCTGTAATGCAGCTGCCTGGTTCATTTATTCCTATAAATGACCCTGGCACACTTTGGTTCACCAAACTAGACTTGGGTGGTATTGTTTTCATTGGTCTGCCATTTGTTTGTACCACCCCAGGAAAAGTTGCAGGATGGAAGCAGACCATCTATAAAACATTTTTGAAGATGTTTGAAGTCCGCCATTTCCTGAAGACGCACCTGTTCTTTGGTCACACATTGCGCTGGCCCTATGATAAACAGTGTCTCCTTCGAATGGATCTTTGGGATCTGAAACAGGAATTCTGAGGAGCAGACTGGAAAGCCAATTTGGATGGCCTCTTCTGCGGCGTCAGGGCCCTTCAGGAATTCTCTGTGATATTTATTGATCATGACTGCATCCTCTGATCTATTGAGCAGACACTGGCATCTGTTTTTGAACCACAGAAAGAAGTTTTTATTTGACTACATTGATTATGTTTGAGCGTATCACAGAAATCTTGGTGTGTGTGGATTTTTTTGTTCTCGTTTTTGAGGCAGTGTCTAATGGTGTAGCTCAAGCTGGCCTACAGCTCTTGGCAGTCCTCCTGTCAAGTGCTGACATTCCATGCCTGCCTGTTTCACCAAAACCCACAACTGTATCACAAGAATCTTAAGCTTTTCCCAACAGTCCTATGTGAGAGACAAGTCAGCCTTTAAAACAGCAATGCAAATGCACTCGCTGTTTATTCACTTTCTGTTTAAAAGTATACTTATTATTATCGTGTGTGTGTGTGTGTGTGTGTGTGTGTGTGGCTTCGGGGTCATGCATGTGGGGGCCAGAGGACAACTTTGAAGTCAGTTCTGTCTTTTCACCTTTATGTGGGCTCCTGGGATTGAACCCAGGTCACCACTAGAGTGTGTGACAAGATCTCTTACCCACTGAGCCTCCTCATCAGGCCTGCTTGTGCACATTCTAATGCTGACCCACGGAAGGAGAAAGCACAAAGGACCAAATAGCAGCAGAAACACAGGAGACAGGCTGGAGTAGATAACGATGCCTTTTGAGAAACCTGGTTTTTGTAGCTTTAACTCTGGAATTATGTGACTGTTCAACCTATGAGGAAAGCTAACGCCAGTCACGAGCATTGATAATTTGCGTCTTCCTTTCGCTTTTCTTGATCAGTCTATCTAGAGGCTTATCAATGTCATCGATCTCGCCAGAGAACCAGCTTTCAGGTGCATTGATTTCTCTCTAATGTGTGTCTGTTCCCCATCCCATCGATTTCTTCTCCTATTTCCTTTACTTACTTTGAGTTTGATTTGCTCTTTTCCTCTAACGACTTAGAAAGTTGATTTTCAAACTTTCTTTCTTTTCTTTTCTTTTCTTTTTTTTTTTATTTTCTGAGACAGGGTTTCTCTGAGTGACTCTGGCTGTCCTAGAACTCACTCTGTAGAGCAGGCTGACCTCAAACTTAGAGATCTGCCCGCCTCTGCCTCCCAAGTGCTGGGCTTAAAGGCGTGCGCCACCACCGCCCAGCTCAAACTTTCTTCATTTCTAATACAAATATTCCTTCATATGTGCGTGTGAAGGTTTTATTTATTACTTGTTTAGGCTGTTCTTAAACTCCCATGTAGGCTAGGGTTGCCTCAACTGTACAGTGATTCTCTTTGTTCCATTTTCCTAGGAGCTAGGACCACAGATGTGTTACTGCACCCAGTTAAAATTGTTCTTTGCAAATGGGTGTGGTGGTGTACGCCTTTCATCCTAGCAGTCTGGAGGCAGAGGCAGGTAGATCCCTGAATTTGGGGCCAGCCTGATGTATAAATTGAGTTTCCCAACAACTAGGACTTCACAGAGAAACCTATCTCATATACAGAAGTAACTTTTCCCTTTGAGATAGTGTCCAGTGTTAAAGGATAACACTGAATTTCTAACTCCCTGCCTCCATTTCCCTGAGAGTACAGGCCAGAGCCACCAGAGCCACCGCCATTGGAGTGCTGGGACAGAATCCAGGGCTTTGCTTATGCTGCCCACTAAGCCACACCCTCAGCCCAAATTTTGTTTTGAAGTTACAAATTCAGTTTCTTTCAAAGAAACAGAGATTCTCAGACTGCCTGAGTCATGGTTTTGCTTTGTTTTTGTGTTTCTCTGAGACAGGGTTTCTCTGTGTAGCCTTGGCTGTCCTGGAACTTGCTCTGTAGACCAGGCTGGCCTTGAACTCAGAGAAAAACTTGCCTCTGCCTCCTGAGGTATGGGATTAAAGGCCAGTACCACCCTGCCCAGCCTCTGTTTCATGACTTTAAGAGTGTGTCTTTTTTTTTTTTTTTGGTTTTTCGAGACAAGGTTTCTCTGTATAGCCCTGGCTGTCCTGGAACTCACTCTGTAGACCAGGCTGGCCTCGAACTCAGAAATCCGCCTGCCTCTGCCTCCCAAGTGCTGGGATTAAAGACATGAGCCACCACTGCCTGGCAAGAGTGCGTCTTGTGATGACTTCTCAAAGGATGCCCTGGTGTTGGGTAGTCCCCTCTCTGAGACTGGCGTGGGCTCTAGATATACTGAGACCTCTGTCCCACTTTCTGCTGTGCTAGCTGCCTGTCTGCTCTGCACCCCTGACCCTGTGTGTGTTTAACTTAGGGTATTGCTTCTCCCTTAACTCCTCTCAGTGGACAAAACGCAGGATATAAATATGTATTTACACTTATTTCTCTGTCCTAATTGAAAATCATGGTTCACACGACCCCACGAGCTTTCCCTGTCCATATTTGAGACTCCATTTTCAGACAATGAGACACTTAGCTTTCCAAATCTCATTTGATGGACCCCTCGGATGGACCAGCTTGTTACTTCTGCCGTCTTTTCTTTCCCCAAATGTCTCTCATCCTTTTTGGTCTTTGTCTCTGCAAGGATCACCTCTCTGCAGGAAGCCCGTGTGTGATCACCTTAGGCAAGGCTGTATAGCACCTACTTCAGCAGCCTCTAAGCCTGGACACATTGTGACACTCCATACAGAAAACCCAACAGCTTTCCACTTGCTTCAGTATCTTTGCTTTAGTATGGCATATTTCTTCAAGGAAACTGTTTATTAAAAATTTCAAGCTATTATTTTAAATTAATAATATTTATATCTTAAGCAGGGCAGTGGTGGCGCACGCCTTTAAGCTCACACTTGGGAGGCAGAGGCAGGTGGATTTCTGAGTTCGAGGCCAGCCTGGTCTACAGAGTGAGTTCCAGGACAGCCAGGGCTACACAGAGAAACCCTGTCTCGAAAAATCAAAAAAAAAAAAAAAATTAAATTAATAATAATAATAATAATAATAATATTATATTTACTTATCCTGACATACCAAACTTACCAAACTCGTCATTATTTCCAGTTCCTTTGCTTTGTTCTTTTCCTTTTTTTTTTAGATAGACACTCACAATGTAGCCCAAGCTGGCCCAAAAATCATTATTCTCCTACCTTTACCTCACAGAGACCCAGCTTCCTCTGTCTCCCAAATGCTGATTTCAAATGCTAATTTAGGACTAAAGGCATGTTCCATTAACAACTTTAATCGGTATGTTGGTTAATTTTTTTTTTTAATGAATTTGACACAAGCTGAAGTCATCTGAGAAAAGGAAACCTCAATTGAGAAAAAAAATTCTATCAGATGGGTTTGAAGACAAGCCTGTGGGGCATTTTCTTGATTGAATATGAAAGGCCCAGCCCAAGGTGGACGTTGCCATCCCTGGGCTAGTGTTCCTGGGACATATGGGAAAGTAAACAGAGGAAGCCAGCAGCAAGTCAGAGTGCTACACTCCTCCCTGGTCCCTGCTCCAGTTCCTGCCTTGGCTGCCCTTCACGGTGGACTGTAAGTGATAGGCAAAGTTAACCCTTTCCTCCCCACGTTGCTTTTGGTCTTGGTGTTTATCACAGCACTAGAAAGCATACTAAGACAACCCCTGGGTTGTTTTGTACTCTGTTTTAGAGTTTCCTTGGATGCAGATGCCTAAGCACTTGGTTTTGGTTAGCAAATATTAACTGCACACATTAATGAGGTCCATCATGATCTCTCAGTACATGTTAGCACGAACCAATCAAGCGCATCTTCTCTTGTACCCTCTCCTCCACCTCTTCTGCTTTTTCATAAACATGAGTTCACTGTAGCTGTCTTCAGACACAACAGAAGAGGACATCGGATCCCATTACAGATGGCCCTGAGCCTCCAGATGATTGCTGGGAATTGAACTCAGGACCTCTGGAAGAGCAGTCAGAACTCTTAACCACTAAGCAGTCTTTCCAGCCCAAATCATAACCTTTTGTAATTAACTAACTTTACAGCCAGGCGGTGGTGGCACATGCCTTTAATCCTAGCACTTGGGAGACAGAGGCAGGTGGATTTCTGAGTTCGAGGCCAGCCTGGTCTCAGAGTGAGTTCCAGGACAGCCAGGGCTATACAGAGAAACCCTGTCTTGAAAAACAACAAACAAACAAACAAACAAAAATTAACTAACTTTACTAAGTTCTGCTCAGACAAGCCGACCTGTATACCCGGCATGCATTGCGAACTGTTGTTCTTTCCTTAACATTCACAGTGTCTCATGAGTAAATAAGAAAAGAACACGGACCCCTCCCATTGCTGGCTGCAGATGCTCTCTGTACTCATTAGGCCAGACTTGCTAATGGCGCTGTCCGGATCTGTTTTGCAGCTTCTCTGCTGGCGGGACCCACTTAGGAGCAGTTTGATGGGCTCTCCCACTTTGATGATACATTAGGCACTGCTCTTCGTGGCTTTATCAGTTTTTTGCTTCATATACTTTATTAGGTGCACACAAGTTTAAAATTGCTACCACGTCTTGGAGAATGATGTCATCCATCATAACAGAGTGAGTTTGCCCATTTGTAATAATGTTCTATGGCTAAAAGACCATTGTATCTAATATGAATAGGATTACATACCTTTACATTTCTTTGTTTGGTTTGGTGTTTTGAGTTCATGTAGTCCCCAAGTGGCTTCTAACTTGCTATGCAGCCAAAGATGACCTTGATCTTCAGATCCTTTGACCTCTACCTCCCAGGTGCTGGGGTTATAGGCATGTGCTATCATCTTTATATTTGCTTGATAAGATGTTTTCCATATTTGCCTGCCTCCGCCACCCAAGTGTTTGTATTAAAAGCATATGCCAACGTGCCTGGATCCCCCTTTTATTTTATTTAAAAAACCTGTATAGGTGCTTTACCTGGATGTATGTCTGTACCACATGCATGCAGTACCCATGGAGGCCAGAAGAGGGCGACAGAGCCCCTTGAATTCAAGCAGCAGATGGTGCTGGGAATCCAACCTGGATCCTCTGGAAGAGCAACCAGATCTCTTAATCATGATCCATCTCTCTATCCATGGCTCCATCCTTTTTTATTCCAAATATCCTTTATAGTTTAGGTAGATTTTATATAAAGAGCATAGAGCTGGGGTTTTTAGAAATTCAATATGCACATTATTATCTTGTGTGTGTGCTAGGGACTGAAGGAGAGCCTCAGGCATGCTAAGCAGTGTCCACTATTGAGCTGCCCTCCAAGTCCAACCCACTATCTTTTCAAATTCTTCTCCTGAGACAGGCTCACTGTGTGGCTCTGTCTAGTCTTGAGCTCCTGAGCTGAAGTGACCCTCCTGCCTTAGCTGGCCTGGTGGCTGGGTCTATAAGTTAGTGTTATGTCACCTGGCCTTTTGGGGTTTTGTGTGTGTGTGGAGATACACACATGCAGAGGTCACTAGGTGCCCATTAGGCTCTTCCGTTATTCTTCTTCTCATTCCCTTGAGAAAAGGACTGTTGTTGAACCAGAAGCTCCATGTTTTGGCTAAGGTGGCCAGCCAGCAAACTCCCAGAATCCACCTGTCTCTGTCCAGAAATCCTGGAGTTACATTCACAGCCATATTCAGATTTCTATGTGGGCACTAGGAATTTGAGTCAGATCCTCAGTCTTACCCACGGATCCATCTCTCCAGCTCCACTCTCCTCCTTCAGAAGGTGGACTTTAGCTCCTTTAAATTATTGAAGTTATTAATGTAGCTGCAAGTATTTTTGTCAACTCATTAGAGTGTTTTTCTTTTTTTAAAAAAATAGTTTTTTTTTTTCTTGCTGCTCTTAAATTCCTAGACTCAGATAATCCTCTTGCCTCAGCCTCTGAAATAGCTGAGACTGTAGGTATTCACTTAGTGCCTCACAGTTACTTTCCTTACTTAAATCTTTCTTCTTAAAAAAACCCAACCCCCCTGAAATCTGAGGCCAGAGAGATGGTCTATGTGGTAAAGGTGACTACTGCCAAGGCTGATGACCTGAGCTCCATCCCCTGGATCCAGGATCCACACAGTAGGAGGGGAGAAAGGATTCTCCCAGGTTGTCCTCTGAGCTCCAGGAGCCTGCTACAGCATGCATGCACCACCTCCACTCAACATACATACATACACACACACACATATATATACATACATACACACATACACACACATACATACATACACACATATACATACACAGATACATACATACATACACACATACATACATACACACACATATATACATACACATACATACATACATACATACATACATACACACATACATTAAAACCTTTCCAGTTGTGGTACATGCTTTGTAGTCCCAGCACTCCGGTGGAGGCAGGAGAGTTGCTGCAAGTTCCAGGTCAGTCTTGCTTATGAACTAAGTTTCAGGCTAGCTAGGGCTCAGTTGCAAGACTCTGTTTCTGGATAAAATCAACAAAACCCTGTGAGTATCTTTCCTTCAAGAAGAAAGTGACAGGGCTGGCAAGGTGTGGAGAGACAGCTCAGGGCTTGGCGCTTGCTGCTCTTTATGAGGACCGGACTTCACATTTCAGGACCCGTGTCCCCCAAATGCCTGCAACTCCAGCTCCGAGGGATCTGTTTTGTTTCTCTGTAAGCTCACAGAAGTGGGCACAGGAAGAGACAGACACACACAAACACAGACACACACACAGACACACACACACATATGGAATAAAGCAAGGAAAAAATAACGACATCATTTGATATGTGAATGTTTATTTTTAAGACTTTTTTAGGTGTGTGTGTGTGTGTCTGTCTGTCTGTCTGTCTGTACATGTGTGTATGTATTTCTGTGTGTGTGGGGGGGTGTGCTGAGGATCAAAACCAGGACCCCCCTCATGCTAGGGAAGTGCTCTATCGTTGACCTACAACCCCAGCTCTCACCTTTGACTTTTAAAAAGACAAATGTGATTATTTTAACTTCTCTTACTTCTGGAATCGACCAGATTTGTCTTTCCTATTATTTAAGTATTTTATTCAAAACTAGCTCTAGCCTGAATCTTTGTGTGGTAAGCCTTCTCAAGCTTGCTATGAATGATGGGATTTTTTTTTTATAAAAGTCATGGTCTTACAGTTGAATGAAAGTTCAACTGGATGTAAAATTCTAGGCTTTAAAATTCTTTCTCTTCAATTGTTCGAAAATGAGACTCCATTGTCTTTTTGTCTCCATTACTGCAGCTGAAGAATAGACAGAAAGTACAGGTTTTGTTTCTTCAGTTCGCTCTGTTCTTTATTTGTAGGGCTGAAGATCGGCAATCTGGTCTTCTTTATTTTGGCTGTGCGTGTTTGCGTGTGTGCACTGGGTGTGTGTGTGCCCGAGCATGCATAGGTGGAGGCCAGGGGTCGATGCAAGATGTCTTCTCTTGCTGCCTTATTTTTTGAGACGGGTCTCTCAGTGGACCTAGAGCTCCACATTTCAGCCACCCTGTTTGTGGGTTAACCTGTGCTATCAACACTGGGTACTGCCATGTTTAGCTTTACACTGGGTGTTGGGGATCCAAACTTGCTCTTCGTGTTTACACAGAAAATACCTCCCCAAACCATCTCCCCAGCCCAAATCTGTTTTCCCCTTCTTCTTGCTGATATTCTTTTCTTTCTAATAAAAGTCTTAATTAAAAAAATGCAATTTGGGTAGCTGGATGTAGCAAACTAAACTTTTAATCCCAGCACTCAGGGCACAGAGGCAGGCAGATCTCTGTTAGTTCAAGGCCAGCTAGATCTACATAATGAGTTTTAAGACATCCAGGGTTATGTAGAGAGACCCTACCCATCCCTCCAAAAGGAATTTATGTGTATGTGTTTACATGTGCACTAAGTGTGTGCAGGTACCCAAGGAGGCCAGAAGATGGTATTGGATCCCCTGAAACTAGAGGTTCAGGCAGTTATGAACTGCCAGATATGTTTAGAAACAACCCAGGTCATGTGAAACTGACAATGCTCTTAGCCCCTACTGCCAATATTCTTAAATTACAGTGCTATTAACAGGCAAGGCAGCATGTGCCTATAATGCTAGCTATTTAGGATGCTGAGTCAGAGATTCACTTGAGAACACAGATGCAAAACCACACTAGGCAGCAGTCTCTGTCATTCTTAGTCTCTGTCATTTTTAGTCTCAGTCACCTGTAGTTTCTCTCTCTGTCTTTTTCTGTTTCTTTGTCTCTGTTTTTGTTTGTTTGTTGTTTTAGATAAGGCCTTATATAACCCAATCCAGCTCAGACTCCAAACATAGCAGAGGATGACCTTGAACTGACTTCCTGTCTCTACTTCCCAAGTGTTGAGATTATAGGCATGAGCCTTCATCTCTTAAAAAAAGTTTTCCTGGGCTGGCTGGATGGCTCAGTGGTTAAGAGCACTGACTGCTCTTCCAAAGGTCCTAAGTTCAATTCCTAGCAACCACATGGTAGCTCACAACTATCTGTAATGGGATCTGATGCCCTCTTTTGGTGTGTCTGAAGAGATGGACAGTGTACTCACATACATAAAATAAATAAATAAATATAAAAAGAAAGATTTTTCCCACTCTTAATTCTGTCAGTGGCTTTTTTCATCTCTATTTTTTGACTTCTATGGTCCATGTCCGTCTGAAATCTGCCATCTCTGTTTAATTCCAGAGAATTTATCTCCAGTGATCCATGTCCTTGTGCTGCATCCTGTGAACACAGTCTTTTACATGCAGAGAGGAATTAAGGTGCTACTTAACTGACCTTAAATAAGAGTACCCTGAGCTGTTGGTAGTGATGGCTCAGGCTTTTGATCCCAGCACTTGGGAGGGAGGGGCAGGTGGAGCTCTGTGAGTTCAAGGCCAGCCTAGTCTACAGAACAAGTCCCAGGACAGCCAGGGCTGAACAGAGAAGCCCTGTCTTGAAAAACAACAACAAATGACCAAAAAAGATTAAAGGGATGGTAAATAAAACCTTCAGCTGGGGGAATCCCAAAGAAGGAGAGGCAATTGGGTCTAGATGTACACAGCAACATACACACACACATACACACACACACATACACAACTTTGGCCTCCTTTGGGTTTTTGCCTTGTAGATCTCCTGATGCCCAGCTCACAACCTACCAACTGGCTTCCTCAGAGCACATAAAGGAGAAAATGTGCTAGAAAATCGAAGCCAGGAGTTTTGCTAGGATTATAGTGCTAGAAGCAAATTACAGAAGGTCTGATTTACACTTGTGGGTGAGGGTCAGTGAGCACCAGGAGGCAGGGATTTCTGGGGTCTGCTGTAGTATGTGCCCACTACAGATGACTATTTTTCCCTCTTAGAGGACATGCTTCAGTAGCCCTGTCATGTGACTCTTGGATGGTGCCTTAGTTACTTTTCAGGTTGTCATGATAATTAATCATCATATTATGATAGTCCGCCATGGCAGAGAAGTCAAAATGGCAGGAGTTTGAAGTGGCTGGCCACACTGTAGCCATAGCAGAAGGCAGAGAATCATGAGTGTCTGTGCTCATCTTACTTCTTCCTTCTTATATAGCCCAGGATTCCCAGCAAAGGGAATGACGCCACCCACAGTAGGCTTGTCTTCCCATCTCAGTTAACCCAATCTATAGCATCTCTCACAGGTCTGCTATATAAATCCCATTTGGTTGACAATTGAGAGTAACTACACAGGAGGTAGGACAGTTTAGAGCCCAAAGGTCTGAAAGTGACTTGTTTTGTCCTCCCAGTTGACTGGCAGTACAGATGGAGAGCTTATAAAGTTTGTTCTTCTGCTTCAGTATTTCATCACTAGTATCCCATGCTGGGAAAAAAATAGGTGGAGATGTAGTTCAGTGGTGGTATGCTTGCTCAGATACCCTGAATGACTGCCAATACCAGAGAAGGTGGTCAAAGCTGATGTTAGTAGCTGGGTGTGGTAGTGCATGCCTGTAATCCCAGCACTCTGGAAGTGAAGGCAGAAAGATATGGAGTCCAAGGTCATACTGTGTACATAGCAAGACTAGCCTGGGGTACTTGAGACCCTATTTCAACAACCAAGCCAAACTAATCAACAAAAGGCTAAAGTCAATGAGGTTAGTCTAACCCATGTCCCTTTTCATGCATTCTCCCCCTTTCCCCTCTTTCCTTTCTCTTTCCCTTTTTTCTCCTTTTTTCCCCTTTCTCCCTTTTCTAGATAAGGTTTTGCTGTGTAGCCCTGACTGTCTTGGTACTAGGTTGGCTTTGAACTCACAGAGATTCTCCTGCCTTTGTCTTCCCAGTACTGGGATTAAAGGCATGAGCCAAAACTGACTAACCTGTTCTTTTTTCTTCCTTTCACTTTTTCTTTCTTTCTTTCTTTCTTTCTTTCTTTCTTTCTTTCTTTCTTTCTTTCTTCTCTCTCTTCTTTCTCTTTCTTTCTTTCTTTCTTTCTTTCTTTTTCTTCTTGTTTTGTTTGTGGAGAGAGCTCTTGGTGCTTTCTAGGAATTTGGCAGGAATTTGACATTGGGCTAGGACAAGGAAGTAGGCTCAAGATGAATACAGCTGAGGAATGTGTTCTTTGTATCTTGATGGGTCTTGTTAAGACTCTGAATGCAGTAATCATGAAATTTTTTTATGCTTTGTTTGTTCCTTGACTACTTTGTCTTTGACATAGAACTGAGGCTATTCTTTGCATGTACCTAGTGTTGGTATCACGTCTGAACTCAGTGATGTCCAGGCGACCTTACATCATTGCCAAGGCAACCGCCACACACTTCCAGAATCCACCTGGCTACCTCACCTTTACCTAGGAAAAGGCTACAGCACTGCCCATGGTACTAAGTCCTACCTTCCAACTCTTAAAATAAAAAAAAAAAAAAAACAAAAAAACTATTCCAGGTGCCTTAGTGTTTTAAAGTGCAAGTTTCTGTGTCGTGTGACGCAGACTCACCTGGCATATTGCTGAGGAAGGCCCGTGGGAGGACACCTGATGTTTGGAGAGAGTATAAATAGGACACTTGTATAGCTAGCCTTGCAACACTTCCTTGGCCTTGTGTCTTTGCAGATCTTTACTTCATTGAAAGAAGCACAGCAGAGAACTTCTCTTGGCATTCCAACTGGTCCTAGTTGTTCCTGCTGACTCAGCAGAGGCCTGGTGGTTTCCGCTGGTTCATGCTACTGCTGCTGATTCCTGTTTGCTATCCTGACACTACTGAACTGAACTTCTGGTATCCTGACACACTGAGATTGGAATCACCCCCAAAGAACTACATCTCAACAGGTATGCATCCCCTTGTCCTGTTTACCATCTTTTCCCCCTACCTTTGGATGGTGGGCTAGAAGTGGGGATCAAAGCTTTTCAGAACCCTTATTTAAAAATCTAAGCCTACAGGGTTTCTATTGCTGTGAAGAGACACCATGACCATGGCAACTCTTATCAAGGAAAGCATTTAATGGGGGCTGGCAGTTTAGAGGTTTAATCCATTGTCATTATAGCAGGAAGCATGGTGGCACACAGTGGTGGAGTCCAACATCTGGATCCATAGGCATCAGGAAGGGTAAGGCACTGGGTTTGGCTTGAGCATCTGAAACCTCAGAGCCACTCCATTGATGCACTTCCACCAACAAGGCTTTGCCTCCTAAAATTGCCACTCCCCATTTTTATTCAAACCACCATAGTATGGGTTAGAAAGCCGGCTCATTTGGTAAGAATGCTGGCTGTTCTTCTGAGGACTCAAGTTTGGTTACCAGCTTCCATGTCTAGTAGTTCACAAGTGCCTACAAGTCCAGTCTCAGAAGATCCAATGCTGCCTCCTGGCATCTGTGGGTGCCCACGTACTCACGACATACACTCATACAGACACAAAAAATAAAAAGAAATTAAATTAAAAAGAAATTTTTAAAAATTGTCTTTTTTCTTGGAATAGCAATGTAGTAAGATTTATAGCTCAGAAAATATCAGAGTCTCTGCAAGCACATGTTCTCTCAAGAAGACATGAAGTACCACCTGCCTAGAGGCTGCAGGAGGGGCATGTGTAGGAGAAAACTCAAGACTCACTCAAATCCATCATGTCTGATGTCTACATTTCTTTGGAACTGGCATGTGTCCTACAGTCACATGCTGCTGACTCTAGCTGTTGCTTAGAGAGAAGCTATGATTGACAGCTATTGTCTGCACACTGGCAAACTGGCTCTGGGCACTTTCTATCAATGACTTCCATAGATTTTTTTAAAATACTGGGGCTAGAGAGAGCAGTCAAATGGCTCACCAGGTACAAACACCTCCTTTGTAAGCCTGAGACCCTGAGTTCAATTCCCAGAACTCAGAACCCTCAGTAGAAGGCAAGAACTGATTCTTGAAAGCTGTCCTCTGACCTCCACACCCACATTGCAGTGTGGCATGTGTGGGCTCACAGTCCCAGCCCCTCTGTCTCACACACACATATACACAGATAGTAACAATAAATTAAATATATTTTTTAAAGGTTATGAGGTGTGCAGTTGAATGGCTTGCAGAATGCACATCAACAGCTTGGAGGAAAATTCTGGAAGCCGTGGTGGAGTATTAGGTTAAGAGGTTCCTTCCTGTGTCAACAACACTTGGAACGCACAGGCACTTAAACTGTGGAGGAAGAGCGGTCATGACCAACTCGGAATTGAAAAGGAATTCAGAAATAAATTAGCCTCCGCACCAGGCTGTTCTATAAGGAAGTTTTAGTAATAACTGCCAATTTATTTCCCTTTTTACCTATGCACAAGAGTGATGTATGATAAAAATATATGCTTAAGTAAGTCTAAAAAAAGAGCCTTTCAGTAAATTCTAACCAAAATCCTAAATAAGAACTCATTGTTCATGGCTTCGTCGGCAGCTTGGTTTTTGTCCTTAGGAGGATCTAAAACAGGAGCACAGCTCACAGATGATGGGAGCAGCTTGGGCGAGGTGGGAAGTGGTTCAGACAGAGAATCAAGAAGCCGGAGTACTCCATGTCCGGAAGACATTCACCTTGCAAAATGGCTGCTTGTCCTAAGAGAAGATCTAACTTCATCAGCTTTCCCACAGACCAGCTGGAGGTGGAGGTGCAGGGAGTCATCTTTTGAGTGGAGAAGATGGCTCTTGTGGTAGTGCTGGGGAAGGGGAAGATGCAAGTCGGAATCAGAATCGAGGGGGCAGGACAGGGGATGCCTCTCTGAAAATCTCTTCCTATTTGCATCCCCTGAAGGATGACACCTCCAGATTGCCCTGATCCCTTCCCCCCCACTCACCACTCCCCCCCTCCCCTCCACCCCCCCCTCCCCCGCCCCATGTTTTCTCTAACTTCCCAGATGGAGGAAGGGCTCACCTGTAGGCTGTCCTGAAACTCTGTGATGCTGGCAAAGAAGGAACAGATGATGATGGTAGTGGGCTGTGACATCTCTTTGGATCCCTGAACAGACTCACTACCCAAGACCCCGAGTCCTTTTGTCAGCTTGCCCCTGGAATCTTAGAAGCTACATGTACCTGGGAAAGTAGCAAACCTCTCTCTCTCTTTGTTTTTAAATTTAAATTTATTTTTTTACGTATTCACTTTACATGCCTCGCCCCCAATCACCTCCTCCCACAATCCTTCCCCCAGCAACAAATGGTTAACTGCTGATCGCTTGAGTTTATGCTTCTTCTACCTCTTCTTTTTTTTTTTTTATTGCTGTGAAGAGATACCATGACCATGGCAACTCTTTTTTTTTTTTTTTTTTTTCGAGACAGGGTTTCTCTGTATACTCCTGGCTGTCCTGGAACTCACTCTGTAGACCAGGCTGGCCTTGAACTCAGAAATCCGCCTGCCTCTGCCTCCCAAGTGCTGGGATTAAAGGCGTGCGCCACCACCGCCCGGCTTCTTCTACCTCTTCTTATTCCTCCTCCTCCTCCTCCCCACCTCCTCCTCCTCTTCTTCTTCTTAGATAGGGTTTCTCCACGAAGCCATGGCTGTCCTGGAATTCATTAGACTGGCCTCAAACCAAAAGATCTGCCTTCCTCTGCCTCTGGGATTAAAGACCACCACTACCTGACTACACCTAGCTATTTAATTTCAAAATAAGAGAATTTCCCCCTCCCCTCCCCAAGAAAACAACATCTAAAATAAAGCCTGTTAAGTGGCTCAGTGGATAGGATGCTTAGAGCCAAGCCTGGCAACCTGAATTCAGTCCTCAGACTCCACATGGTAACAAGAGAGAACTGACTCCTGCAAGCTGACCTCTGACCTTTGCACTGTGGCCTATAGTGCACACGCAAACACACACACACACAACCACAAATAAATAATAAAAGTAAAAGTGAAAATGATTTAAAATCAATTAAAAACTTAAAATAGAATAAACTTTAACATAAAAAATTTTTAATTTAGAATTGCATTTTAATTGTATAATAAGTAGAAATAAATGTGGGTGCATTCAATGGTACCATTTATATATTAAAAATAGATTCATCAAACATCAAAATTATAATTTTGAATGGAATGTGTACATGAATACTTTTCTTTCTTTTTTTTTTTTTTTCAAGATTTATTTATTCATTTAATGTATATGAGTACATTGTTGCTTGCTGTCTTTAGACACACCAGAATAGGGCATCTGATCTCATTACAGATGGTTGTGAGCCACCATGTGATTGCTGGGAATTGAACTCAGGACCTCTGGAAGAGCAGTCGGTGCTCTTAACCACTGAGCCATCTCTCCAGCCCAAACATGGATACTTTTCATTCTTTTAAATATTGTTGGTTTCCCCCACTACTGCTTTCCAACATCTAGTTGTATGAGCCCTGGTTGGGAGTCCTCACCAAGCTAACCCTCTAATATCAGTCCTCAAGGCTGAAGTAGTACATTGACTTCCCCATGACAGTTCTTTATGAACGTGTCAGCGAGGAATTCTCCACTCAGATCATCCATGCTGTCGGTGCCAAGAGAAACCTGCCTCTGACATTCTGCTCCTCCAAGATCATCCACTTCTCCTTCCGGTACACAAGACAAAGATTGAAATACAGTCCATGTGTGACCAGACGCCCAAGCAATCCGTGTGTGTGCATACACAGACAATAGCTATCCCATCTGCAGAACAGGGAAGCCAGTGGGAGGCTCCTGAGCCATGCTCAGGATTCACACTGCTCACTTCTTGTTTTATCGCTGCTCTAGGGAAGGGGTCCCCTCACAGTAAGACATACTATGTAGGCAACCAGGTTCTGTGCTCAGTACCTTGCATAGATCTTCAGGGATCTGCAGCTTAGGAGGCAGGTGTCTCAGGCACCTCTGGAAAGAGCCACAGTTTCCCTTGCCTGAGGTAGGTCCAGTAGGCAGGCTTCTGTTTCAAGAAGTTGCTTAACCCTTTTCTGGAAATAGAGATTATTTTTTAGGTATCTGGGGAAATCACCTATACTGAGTGAGCAGCAGGAAGGACCGAGTGAAAGGGGACACTGCTAAATATAACACAGAAAGTAGACCGGACCATCATGAGAACACTGTTAGGGGTTCCTGGCTTCAAATGGCTGACAAGCTACTGTCCCTCCCACTCTGCCGTAAGGAAAAGGAAACCAACGTGTGATGTCCTAGGTCCCAAAAGTCCCGATCGTCTGATTGGTCAAAGTGCAGAAAGAAACTTCAAGATCTAATGGACAAACACAGGGAACTTATGGTTATTAGAACATCATATTCAACAACAAAAGTCAAACAGTTTGGTCCTGCTGTTTTAGACAGTGGGTCAGGATAAAAACCTTGACAGAACGGACTGTCAAGATGGCTGGGCAAGGAGAGGCACTTGCCACCAAAGCCGATGATTTGAGTCTACGACTTTTTTTATTTGAGAAAACTCATAGGCGTGCAGTTATTGAAGCAAGGAGATTTTTTAAAAAGTCTTTGATATCAAAACAGGCAAATGTACCTTCAGCAAGCTCTACCATTGCTTATTCCAATGAATAAAATATGCAGGGTGTAGAGGAGTCCATTCCCCCCACCCCATCTCCATCAACTCTGAGCTTTATGTGTTTTTAAATCCTTCCGAAAAAAATTCTTTTTCTCTGATGTTCTAATTTACATTGCTCTGATTACAACTGAGATAGCATATTAAGATGTCTTCATAGTTTAAAAAATTTACTAGTTTTTAATTGAAAAAGCAATTCATGGACATGGCAAAAATATCAAATAGCATTTAAAAAAACAAAAACAAAAAACCTGTTCTATGAAGCACAAGTCTTCTTCCAGCCCTGGAACCCAAGTCCCCTGGGGCAATCATCATCTCCAGGGTCTTGTTTCTCCTTCTAGAACCATAGCAATCTAGAACATAAACAGTCACACATAAAAGAAACACATGCGTGTTTGTGTGCTTGCTTGTGTCTGTGAGAGAGACCCACAGAGAGAGACAGAAAGAGACAGGGGGAGAAAGAGAGAGAGAGAGAGAGAGAGAGAGAGAGAGAGAGAGAGAGAGAGAAAGAGAGACAGAGAAAGAGACAGAGAGACAGTGACAGAGACAGAGAGAGAAGGTGCATGTGTGTCAAGGCCAGAGGACAACTTTAGACCTCATCCTTGGGAACACCTCTGTCACCCACGAGCCAAATAGATGAGCTTCATGCTCAGTAAGAGATGCTTAGAAAAGGGTGGGAAATGACTGAGGAGAAAGGCTTCTGACTGTTTTTGAGACAAGGCCTTATTATGTAGCCCTGACTGTCCTCAGACTCACTCTGTAGACCAGGCTGGCCTTTGATTCACAGAGATCCACCTGGCTCTGCTCCTGAGGATTAAAGGGCACTCCTCTTAGCTCAACCTCTGTCTTTCACATACTTGCACATAGACACATCCGACTTGACAACTGTACAGAATAGACACCCCAAACATCGCCGCACACATAAATTTTATTTATTTATTTAAAGATCTCTCTTGTTCTCCCCCTGCAAACCCCTCTCGTATGTGTGTGCGTGTGTTTGGATATGTGCTTGTGAGTGCTGGTACCCAAGCTGGTTAAAAGAGAGCATCAGATCCCCTGGGGCTGGAGTTACAGGTGGTGAGCTGCCCAACGTGGGTACTGGGAACTAAACTTGGGTTCTCTGCAAGAGCTAATAGACTCTTAATCTCCGAGCCGTCTCTCCAGTCCCCCAAGTTTTGAAGTGAGTTCTGTGCCCACATCTGACCGCATTGCTTTCTGCACCAGCCCCTGCTCTCACACCTATGGCCACTGCTGCACCCCTCGATACTCCATGTTCTCTTCACTCCAAGTCATTTGCCCAACCCCCAACTCCAACAGCACTCCCTAGAGAGGTCTTTCCTTATCTCCCATTCTAAAGCAGTCCCCACCCCATCCAACATCTTGGGGTCACATTCCTTGCTTGAGTTTCCTTCGTAACCCTTACTGCTGTCTGAATGACCTCATGGCTGAGGTGTCTTACTTGTTCGTTGTCCATCTTTGGTACCAGACTGTTGGTTTTATGACCTCATAGGTCTTACCATATATCTCCAGCACTCAGGATGGCTTCCAACAAAGATGATGCTCTCTCCCTCACCCCCAATAACTGGATGAATGAGTGAACTTTGGGTCAACTGTCTTGGGTAGTGTGTGTGTGTGTGTGTGTGTGTGTGTGTGCTGTTTTCTATTTATTTATTTATTTATTTATTTAATTTATTTATTTTTGGTTTTTCGAGACAGGATTTCTCTGTGTAGCCCTGGCTGTCCTGGAACTCACTCTGTAGACCAGGCTGGCCTCGAACTCAGAAATCCATCTGCCTCTGCCTCTCAAATGCTGGGATTAAAGGCATGTGCCACCACCGCCTGGTGTGTGCTGTTTTCAATACATGAAATACTTCACTAGTGTGAGCAAGCAGGCACATACATGTGTCACATGACCCATGTCACTCTAAGTGAATCCATAAGTATTTCCCTTCTCTTTCTCCTCCCTTCTCATTTCTTCCTCTTTTCTCCCTTTCTTCCATTTTTCTTTGTTTTTCTTTTCATTTTATTTTATGTGTATAGGTATTTTTCCTGCATGGTCTGATCACAGAGGGCAGAAGAGGGTGTTGGATTCCCTGGAACTGAACTTTGAGATGGTGATGAGCTGTCTTGTGGGTGGTGTGACTTGAACCTAGATTCTTCTGGAAGAGTTGTCAGTGTTCTGAACTACTCTCTCCAGCCCTTGATACTGGATCTTGATATGTAGCTCAGTATGAACTGAAATTCAATCTGTAGCCCAGGCTGGTCTTGAACTTGTGATTTTCCTGCCACCGGCTTCCAATTGCTAGGATTACAAGAGCATGTACCACTTGGCCCAACTTTTTCTTTTGTTTTGGGTCTCTCTATGGAGCCTGGGCTTCCTTGGAGCTCACTATGCAGACTGGGCTGGCATTGAACTCACAGTAATCCTCCTTCCCTGGCCTGTGCAATGCTGGAATTACAAGGCCTGGTGCCATGGTATTTCTTTTCATTGGTATTTGGTGGTGTGTTTAGCCGGTCTCTGGTGGATGGGCACCCTAGCTGTTTTTAGCATTTTGCTATTTCAAACAATGCTCAACGTACACACTATCTCCTACACAACTATTTCTGTCTCTGGACATGAAAGAGTTGCTGAGTCAATGACATATGTGCTTAAATTTTAACAAACATTACTTAGTATCCCTTTGAAAAGTCAGATCAATTCATGCATTTTCACCTAGAAAGGGACAGAAGTACCACTTTATTCTTGCTGTACCTAAACCTGTATTAGCAAATCATCTGATCTTTACATCTTTACCAAACTGGGGAGAAACGGGTGAGAGCTAAAATCTGACTTCACACAGGAAAAAGCAAATGTAAATAGTTTACAAAACATGTTGAAAAATAATGCTCCGTCTAACTGGGTGTGGTGCATACCTGTTATCCCAGCATGCAGAAGAAGGATCAGGAGTTCAAGGGCAATTTGGACTACATAGAGAGAACTTGTCTTTAAAAAAAAAAAAAAAAAATGAAAGAGGAATTCTGGGCATGGTGGCACATATTAATCCAGAGCTTGGGAGGCAGAAGCAGGTGGATCTCTGTGAGTTCAAGGCCAGCCTGGACTACATAGTGAGTTCCAGGCTAGCCAGAGCTACACAGTGAGATCCTGCCTAAAAAAAAAAAAAAAATAGTCATGACTGAGAATGTATCTCAGTTGACAGAGTACTTGCTTAGCATATGTGAAGTCCATCTTCAGTATCTCATAAACTAGGCTTTGGGGTGTAGGACTGCAACCCTAGCACATGAGAAGAGATAGAAGTATCAATGAGGTATTATGAACAGGTACAGACCCCATAGATTCCTGTGTTTGAATGCTTGGAAGGGGCACTATTAGGAGGTGTGGCCTTGTTGATAAAAAGTGTGCCACTGTGAACCCCCCCCCATGACAATAATGAACTAAACCTCTGAAACTGTAAGCCAGCCCCAATTAAATGCTTGCCTTTATAAGAGTTACCTCGGCCTTGTGTCTCTTCACAGCAGTAAAACACTAAGACAATCAGAAATTAATAAGCTATATAATAAGTTTGAAGTTAATATCTGGGACCTTCTCTATGAAAGAAAGATATTCAACTTCATTCATAGTTAAAGATGCACAGACTGGGACTGAAGAGATACCTCAGGAGATAACAGCACTTACTGTACAAGCAAGAGGGCCTGAGTTCAAATTCCGAGCACCCATGTAAAAAGTTGGGTGTGGCAGTGTATGCCTCTGTGTGTGTGTGATGGCTGACATTGCAGGTCTCCATAACATTTGATGAGACCTGTACTTAATGGTCTTGTGATTTTTTTTTTTTTTTTTTGGTTTTTCGAGACAGGGTTTCTCTGTGTAGCCCTGGCTGTCCTGCAACCCACTCTGTAGACCAGGCTGGCCTTGAACTCAGAAATCTGCCTGCCTCTGCCTCCCAAGTGCTGGGATTAAAGTCCTGTGCCACCAACGCCCAGCTCGACCTCTCAGGTCTTACGAAGTAAATCCACTGTAGCACTCCTCAGAACCACTTCCTCAAGATGGCGTCAGAGTAACTCTGAAAGTTCACACTGGTCTTCACGTTCTAGGATTTTGGGTTTGGTCACCCACTGCCTCCAGCTCTGGTGTTAGTGGGGGATGGAGAGTGGGTAGGGCTGCCCTTTATCATCGAGTGTGATAGTTCTAGAAAGGCTGCTCCTTTGGCAGTTTTGTGCCCTTATCACCAGATGCTGACTTGACTCTCCTCATGGCTTCCAGACACCAACATTGGCTGTTAGCTATATTGGGAATGTCATTTTCCTCTTCCTTTTCTTCTTTTTTTCTCCCCTCATCCCCAAGGTTCCATGTTGATACTAAAAGCTGGTTTATGAGCTAGTGATGTCGCTCAAGTTGTAGAGTGCCTGTAGAGCATGTACCAAGTAAGTGCTGGGGTTAACCTTTAATCCTAGCACTTGGGAGGCAGAGGCAGGCAGATCTCCCTGAGTTCGAGGCCAGCCTGGTCTATAGAGCAAGTACCAGGACAGCCAGGGCTACACAGAGAAACCCTGTCTTGAAAAAAACAAAATATAAAAAAAACAAAACAACAACAACAAAGATGTATCTCTGACTGGCATGGTACTCACCATTATGGCAGGTTGATCTTGAGCTCAGGGCAATCCTCCTGCCTCAGGCTTCTGAGTGCTGAGATTATGGGTGTGGGAGAGCACACTTGACCTTTAGTTATTTTAGAGACAGAACTATTTTCTCTGATTCATACATTCCCTCTGGAACAAGGAGACAGCCCCTGACAGACAAGAAGCTAATGAAATTTATAAGGCTCAGGAAGCCGGGAAAGTTACAGGTTTCCCAAGAATCCTTTG
Organism: Mastomys natalensis; assembly: GCA_021653895.1. NCBI lineage: Eukaryota > Metazoa > Chordata > Mammalia > Rodentia > Muridae > Mastomys > Mastomys natalensis. The sequence continues at coordinate 22,394 of JAJTUV010001799.1, forward strand.
TAAGCGTATCTAATCAGTAAGCAATTGCTAAGGGAGAGGAGATTCTCTGGTGGTGCTGACTGCAAACTGGACAGAATACTCCAGGGACACAGTGTCACCATGCTGGAGTTGGCTTTTCAGAGATGCAGTTATTTTGAGCCATCCAAGCTCCTATAAGTAACTGCTCACCCACACTCCTGTAAATAATTCCAACAAACTCACAGATTCACCAAGTTAGGTTGGGATGGAATCTTTTTTGGTCTGACATTGGTATTTCTCCAGGAACAAGTCACACAGTATAAGGTCTCGTCATATGGCTGACCTTAAGCTCCTGGCCTCAGCCAATCCTCCTTCCTGTCTTAGTCAATGTTGTAACGCTGTGAAGAGACACCATGACCACGGCAATTCTTTTTTTTTTTTTTTTTTGTAAACTGGTTTTTTTGGGTTTTTTTTTTTTTTTTTTTTTTTTTTTGTTGGTTTTTGGTTGTTTCTCTGTGTAGTCCAGGCTGTCCTGGAACTCACTCTGTAGACCAGGCTGGCCTCGAACTCAGAAATCCGCCTGCCTCTGCCTCCCAAGTGCTGGGATTAAAGGCGTGCGCCACCACCGCCCGGCTGACCAGGCAATTCTTATAAAAGAAAAACATTTCACTGGGGCTGGCTTACAGATCAGAAGTTCAGTCTGTTATCGTCATAGTGGAGAGCAGGGTGGCACACAGGTAGACATGGCAGCTGAGGGTCCCACATCTGGATTCCTAGGCAGCAGAAGAGAGTAAGCCACAGGGGCCTGGCTTGAATTTCTGAAACCTCAACGTTCTTCCCCACCCCCACCCCTATAACACACTTCCCTCAGTAAGGCCACACCCACTCCAACAAGGCCACTCCCTATGAGCCTATGGGGATCATTTTCATTCAAACCTTACCTCACTGCCGAGCCTCCTCTGTAGCTGGGCTGTAAGCTCATCTAGAGCCATAGACTTTTCGATGCTACTTCATGCCAAGGGTTATTACTCACCACGAGGAATAGTGTTCCTAATACCATCAGAACAGAAAGTAATCCTGTTTTACAGTCGTCTTCTGAGAGTTTCTTTCCAGGGACCACCTCAAGAAAAAAGTGGGGTGCAATGGCCATCCGTTGAGATGGGTGACACTGATTCTTTGTGAAATCAATTGTTCACTGTAGAGAGTGGGACAAGCCTGGAGGAACCTGAGGCTGAGAGACGTGGAAGTGACATTAAGCGTTGCCTGATCCATGGCATATGATAGATTTTCTTTCCAAAGCAGGCTTCCTCCATTTGCATTTATTGATGACCGTTGATGGATGGGTCTGGCCCTCCTTCTGGCATCTTATTTCATGTTCGGTTCGCTTTCTCTCTGAGTGCATCCTTTGTTTTCTCTCCGTTGCTCCGTGGTGTGCACGTGTGTTTTCTCCAGGCTATTTCACTGCATTGGTGGCAAGTTATTTAGCATGCTATTTCTTCTGGAACCACCAGACTAACCATCAGTATGAAATGTGTCAGATACGCTAAGCTGTGACCAATGCATGAATGTGCTCCTGTATGTTTTATCCAAACAGATTGTGACAAAGTCTATTTTCTTCAGGGAAGGTGTCTGGGGGAGGGGGACATATTGGTGTGTTGTAATTACATGCATTGCTTTGGGAAAAACCATTTCTGAGAGAATTTAAATTTTTGACTAGGGTTAATAAAAAACAAATCTTTCATCCACGATTTTATCTGCCTGCTGACTGGAAGAAATTTCTGCACACTAGTTTCTGGGTCATTTTTTTTTAAGTTAAATTTTTTAAAAAATTTTTATGTATGAGTGTTTGCCCACATGTATGTCTGTGCACCATGTGCATGCCTGGTACCCACAGAGGTCAGAAAAGAATGTCAGATCCCTGGAATTGAAATTAGAGAGAGTTGTGAACTTCAATATGTATTCTAGAGACCAAACCTAGGTCATCTGGATGAAAAGTGAGTACTTGTAGTCACTGAGCCATCTCTTCAGTCCTTGTTGTCCTTCCTTAAATTAGGATCTCATTCTGTAGACCAGGCTACCCAGAAACTCACTAGGTACCCCAGGTGAGCTTTGAAACTGTAGTAATACCCTGGTCGCAGCCTCCTAAATCTGGAATCACAGGCGCGTGCCACCACACCCAGCTCACCTCACAGAGTCTCAGTACTGGAATTGGAGGACAGCTGTCTGCTATGATCTTTCTTTCTCCTTGTGATCTCTGCTTTGCTCCTTGATGTCATTTGCTTTGTGTCCTGCAGCAGGTAAGTGGGCACATGTACCGGAGGGTATGGCTGTCCAAGGTGACTGATGACAACTCTGTTAGAGAAGAAAAGAGAGCCACCCTGTCAATTCCACCAACCCTCAGCAGACTCGTTTCCCTCGATCTTGCTCCCTCATCACCTGACGTGGGCAGAAGGAGAATCCTGGCTGAAAAGGAAATAATTGTCTTCATTTTAAAATGTGACTAACTGCCTAGCCTGGTGGCACACACTTTTAATCCTAATACTCAAGGGGCAGAGGAAGGTGGATCTCTGAGTTCCAGGACAGCCTGGTCTACATAGTAAGTTCCACGCTGGCTAAGGCTACTTAGTGAGACCTTGTCTCAAAACAAAACAAAATATAACAACAACAACAACAAAAGCAACCAACCAAAAAACAAAACAAACAAAAAAAACCAAGAAACCACAATCACCAAAACCAAACAAACAATCCCTCCCCATGACTAGGGGCTGAGGAAGTGAATACAAATGTGCAAATTTACTTTTTAAAAATTATTATTGTTTGGGGATTTTGAGACAGACTCTCACAATGTAGCCCTGCTAGCCTTGTACCCACTATATAGCCCAAGCTAGCCTCAAAATGTAAGTATTGGGGTTACAGGCATGGACCTCTTTGATCTGCAAAGGCGATGCTGCTTTTTAAGTTATTTAGATCTTATCATCTATGGTTTAGGCTGGGTATGCAGCTGAGTGGTTGAACACTTGTCTGGTATATACAAACCCCTTGGGTTCCATTTTCAGCACTGTTAAAACACAATTTAAGTAGCTACCTATAGCTTCCACAGAGGGCAGTGCAAATTTAGAGCCTGTGTGAAGGGACAGTGACCCAAGAAAGGGAAGGAAGAGGAGGCAGAGGAGTCAGGTGCCTATGAGCCCAGGACTTTCCAGAGGTGACAGAGGACAGTCCTGCCCTGAGGATCTTTGTCTTTCTTTCTGAGAAATACAGAGCTGCCTGACAGGTTGGACATAGGATGAGGTTGACTAATCGCAGACACCCTACCTAGGGTCTTATATTTTTAGGAATCCACAAAACTATATTTTTGGAGCTGTGGATGTAACTTAATTGGGAAGGCTGCCTAATGTTCGTAAAGTCCTGGATTGAACCCCCAGACCAAATAATCCAGGTGCAGTGGTGGCCCACAGCTGTAATCCTGGCTCTTGGGGAGGTGTTATAAGGAGAAAGGGGTTTGAAGTTAACCTTGGCTACATAGTGAGTTCAAGGTCAGCCTGAGATATATAAAACAATGTCTTTTTTTTTTTTTTTAATTTATTTTGTTAAAGGAGGAAGGACCCTTAAAAATAAAGTAACAGAGACCACGATGTGTTCATAAAGTGTGGAAGAGAGAGCTTCTTCCAAATCTTACATCTCACCCTGAACTCTCGGTATCTCCATTGTTGCGGCAGGAGCACACCTGGCCTATCAGAATGTGGCCACCTGCGCCAGAATCTGGCACAAAGGAGCCAATAAAACAAGACGACATCCCAATGATTTCCAGGTCAGAGGAGACTCCGGGGTGCAGGCTGAGAATAAAAGGCTTGCAGACACTCTGGAGCAAAGGGCACTGTGGGGCTAGAGAAGCGATCGATCAGAATCCTTGAGAAGTAGGAGGCAAAGTAATGTTATGTCCCCGAGACTAGGAAAGGGCGAGTTCTATCTTTATAAACCATTAAATACTAACTTTTATTTCTATTTCGCTGAGGAAAGGTTGAGGAACTTGCCGAGATTGCAGAGATTCAGGTTTCCCTTGCTGCAGATCTGACTTCCATCCCTACCTACTCCATTGAGGAACCACGGGAAGGACCAAAAGGGCAGCGTCCATGGAGACCACTCTGTGGTTCCTCCTGGCTGTTCCCTCTTCTCCCTTCCTGCTCCCTGAGAAAATAGCCTTCCAGAACCCATTCCAAGAAAGATCTACAATTCCTGAACTTCAACTGCCGCTTTTTTGTATATTGATGTGTTTTGAGACAGGACCTCTGTATAGTACAAATGGGGACCGAACTCTCGATCTTTCTGTCTTAGACTATAAGGTCACGGAGGACAGTCATTTCAAAAGCCCCTGTCACTGCACAAGGTCTGACAGTCAGGAATGAGGCTCGGCCCCTTTAAGTCCCAACTGGGAACGCCTCGGGCTGGCAGCACGGTTCCGGGATCTGCTAACTGGGAAATCCAGTGCTGCGGCGACCTCCAAGCTCCTGTCCCTGAGGTGCCCCGCCCTACACGCCGGCTGCTTCCTGGAGCTGCCGGGCCTTGGCGTGGGGAAAATGAGCCGCATCTACCACGACAGCGCCCTCCGCAACAAGGCGGTGCAGAGCGCGCGCCTGCCGGGGACCTGGGACCCCGCCACCCACCAAGGGTAGGCTGTGCTCTGTTTACCTCGTTGCTGGCCAGAGATGGGTTGCACTTTCTTCCGCGGCTGGCCATGGGTGGCCTGTGCTCTGTCCACCGGGCCTGGGACTCCGCTGCTGGCCAGAGGGTGGGCTTTTCTTCCCCTGCCCCCTTCCCGCCCCTCCACTGCTAGCCAGAGGTGGACTGGGCAGTGGAACTGCCTGGATTGGCTGTGTAGGGTCCTTAGAGCCCTGGCCCCTGCTGTGGCCAGCGGTAGCCTTGGAGCATCCCTGGGGCCTGGGCTGGAGGCTTCTGTCGAACTCTGGATCTGAGCCATGCTCAGAGATTGATCTAGGGAGCAAGGGGCATTTCGGGAGAGAAACTGGGGTTGCCAAAGCCACTCCAGGCATCCAGCAGGCACTTCCAACGTCCCTGGCCACTACACACCAGGAAGACAGATAAACTTGAAATTCCCGCCTGCATGCATATCCACTGGAGGGACTCCCAGACTCCCAAATGGAACTCCAGAGGCCATGCTGCAGTTTCCACTGACCTCGGCCCTTTCCCACACTAGGGTTCCAAACTCTAGCCATTTGTCACACTGCATCACTGACGACCAGTTCATGGTGTGACAGGAACTATAGTGGGAGGCTGGGAACATCCGGAAGGTACTAGTCTTGTCAGGGTAATAAGCATGATGGACAAGTTCATTTACAGTCAGAAACAAGAATTATTCTATATGAAAGAAGCCAGGCCCAGAAAACCATAATCACATCATCTAGGAAGTGGAATCGAAAGTCCAATCGAAAGGTCTCCAGCCGGGCAGTGGTGGCGCACGCCTTTAATCCAGCACTTGGGAGGCAAAGGCAGGCGGATTTCTGAGTTCGAGGCCAGCCTGGTCTACAGAGTGAGTTCCAGGACAGCTAAGGCTACACAGAGAAACCCTGACTCGAAAAACCAAAAAAAAAAAAAAAAAGAAAGAAAGAAAGAAAGAAAGAAAGGTCTCCAGTGGAGCAGTTTCAGTTGAAGGAGAAATAAGTTCTGAGGATCTAATGTGTACATAAATTTGATGGTATGAATCATTAAGCAATGTGTGCATATCAAGTTTTCTTGTTAAATGCCTTCAATATAGCCTGTCTTTGTCAGTTAAATGTTTTTTAAACGAATCTGAGAGTATATAGAGGCTAGGAATCCTGACCCAGCCCTCTTCCACTGTTTGTCTTCTTAGACTCACCCTTTTCCCATGTTAATGGTTCCAAAGAAGAAAGTCCCCAGGTCCCAGGTTCTGCTTTGGTAAAGTGGTAAGGAGCCTTTTCTGGTTCCACTCTGTGTGGGACCCTGTGACCTTGGGCTAAGTCTCACATTTCAGAGTCTCTTACTGTCCAGCTGTATGGCGGCAATAGCCATTTCTTGGGTTGATGACCATGTAGGTGTGAATGGGAACAGGAACAAGAAGGGTTTAAATTGGCAAGAAGCCTTGTCTCAGCTGTGAAGAGGACTTACTGCACTTTCAGAGGACCTGAGTTCAGTTCCCAGCACCCACACCAGGGGGCTCAAAACTGCTTGTAAGTCCATCTGTGTGGGATTTGATTCCCTCTTCTGGATTCCACAGACACCAGTACACACCAGTATACATGCTTACACTCACACAGTTACACAAATTTACACATAAATAAAAAAAAATAAAAATACCCAGGCATGGTGGCTTACAACATTAATCCCAGTACTTGGAAGGCAGGTTGATCTCTGTGAGTTCAGAGTAGTTTGGTTTATTTAGTGAATTCCAGGACAACTAGGGATACACAGGGAAACCCTGTCTTAAAAACAAACAAACAAAAAGGATGGAAAAGGAAAATGATTTATTGTACCATAGACACTTGCTCTGGCTGGGGTATGGGAATCTCCACTCAAACCATACATACACCAATCTTAGTTAAGCAGGAGTAGTTTACTGAACACACATCATAATACTGGATGTCCAGGTCCACAGGAAGGAAAAACCTACCAGTCTGTCCTCAGGACAGGATTTTTATAGGAAAAACCAGGTTCAAAAGTTTGAAGGCAAGCATTGAAGTGGTACAGCATTTTTGGCTAACTAGACAAAGTATTATCAGCCAACCTTTAAGCTGATTGGTCCTGAGCGCAATACAAGGGGTGGTGGATAGGTGCTGAACGGGAATTTCAGAACATTGAGATAACAGGGTACAAGTGATTCAGCCATAACTTTTTGGCTTATTAGTAACATTCCTTAGTGTCAGCTATGGTTAATTACTTCTGAGAAGTAGAGTCTGAGAAACTGAACTTAATTTCACCTTCTGAGCAAAATGGAGACTGAATACAAAATGGCTACAGTTATGTTAAAAGGAGCAGGCTTCAACACTCCCAAATTTGCTTAACTAAAAATATAGGACCACTTTTTTTTTTTTTTTTTTTTTTTTTTTGGTTTTTCGAAACAGGGTTTCTCTGTGTAGCCTTGGCTGTCCTGGAACTCACTCTGGAGACCAGGCTGGCCTCGAACTCAGAAATCCGCCTGTCTCTGCCTCCCAAGTGCTGGGATTAAAGGCGTGCGCCACCACCGCCCGGCATAGGACCACTTTTATTTATTTGTTTACAACATTTTGCTATGTATTAAAGGCTTGACTTGAACTCACAGTGTAGCCCAGGCTAGGCTTTGAACTCACAGCAATCTTCCTTCCCTAGTGCAGGGATTACAGGTGTGTGTCGCTGTCAAGCCCTGCTGTAAAAAAGGTGCTTTACATTTAGAAAGTACTTCATAGTTTACACTTACCTTTGCGTTCATAACCTTAGGCTAGCCCAGTGCCAGAGCAGCACAATGAAACAGCTGTTTACCAAACAGCTGTTTACGGGTGAGAATTCTAAGGGTCATAATAATTCTCGGTGTGTCTGTGGTGGTGGGGAGGCATCTCTTGACCTTGGCATAGCCTGGGAAGGTTCTTTGAAGCCATGGAAGTTCTGATGGTGGAAGCAGAGTCTGGTTGCTCCATTCCAGGCCTTCTCAGAGACAGGTGACGAGGACACTGGGGTGAGACTTGTTTCTGTCTCAGATTCTCACCCAGGCTGTTAAACCCGAGGGTGGCTTTCTTGAGGACTGACAGCCAGCATTCCTTCCTCCCTTCTCATCACCAGGGGAAATGGTGTCTTGCTGGAGGGCGAGCTCGTGGATGTATCTCGGCACAGCATCTTGGATGTTCATGGAAGGAAGGTGAGGCCATGTCCTGGTTGGCCCTCACAGGGTCTCCTCCCTCACCCACATGGTATCTCCTTGTGCTGGGTTAAGGTCCAGGCCATTACTGAGATCACAGAACAGACTGCCACAGCCAAATGGGACCAGTAGAAAGGCGACTTACAGGACCTTGCAGTGGGTAGCAGACAGGCAGGAGGGACTACATGGTTCTTATAAGAAGCGCCTCTGCTACAACTGAAAAGACAGACAGGCCCCCCACCCAATTTAGCCTGAATAGACAGACCCCATGCTGATGCCCGGGGCTGCAGCTCCTGTGTAGCCTTCTGTCTTTGTTTCACAGCCCCCTCAAGATATGTTCACAGCCCACACAGTCCAGGTGACCATGAGCACTCACAGCGGTCATTCCGTACTAACCCACATCTGCTTTCTGACCTAGTCCTTCTGCCCTCTTTTCAGACAGTCCCTTATAGTGCTGACCACGCTGTCTCCTGGTCCTTGGTTTCTAAACCTCAGCTTAGCATCAGGCCCTCCCAAGGTGGGCTGAGGCCTGGTTCTTCATTCGGCCTAGGCTGACTATCCATGCATCCATGCATCCATGCATCCATGCATGCATGCATGCATCCATCCATCCATCTTTCTATCTATCTGTCTGAGACAGGGGTTTCTCTGTGTAGCTCTGGCTGTCCTAGAACACGATTTGTAGACCAGGCTGTCCTTGAGTTTGAGATCTTCCTTCCTGTGTTGGGATTAAAGGTGTGCACCACCATGCTTCAGCATATTACACTCCAAGAGAGCAGTCATGGTACTGGTTGATCATTTTCATGCTCAGAGATCTTGCCACAACTCTCTGCTCTTTAGGTTGCAAGTCAGTAGGGGTACACACCAATCTGGAGTCTCCACCCAGCCTCTCTAGGAGAACTGTACCAAGCTGGTTTACCTCAGCTGGCCTGGCACAGGCAGGTGTTAACCCAGACCCTTTACAAATGTGTCTCTTGTGCTGTTATTCCTGATGGTACATATGGCAGAAGCCATGTCAGCCACCACCCCTATCTCCTTCCCAACCCCTCCTCTGGTAAGCAGTGCTCCATGCAGCCTAGTTTCTACCCTCTTGTTTCTTTTTTCTCTCACATCCTCTCTCTTCCTCTTTCCAAGGCCACCCTCCTTCTGGGGGCCCTAAGCTGTTCCTCTTAAATCTTTGTGCATGATTTCCTACCTTCTGGTGGGCCTCAGTTGGCCCCTTGCTAACCCATTTCTAGAAAGACATCTCCAGGGACATTGTTGCTGCCCTAAACCTTCTTATCTACCAAAGAAGATTGAAACTCTCAATGGCAATTGAAGGGCCATCTGAAACCCATCTCAGTTGCTTTCCAATCTGGATCGTCAGGGGGCCTCTCAATGGCCTGCGTTGCTTAGCTGTGCATGTGTCCTCTTGACTGGCTCAGCTTTGTTTTTTTTTTTTTTTTTTTGATAGTGTCTTATGCAGTTCAGACTGGCCTTGAACTCACTGTATGGCAGAGATGACCTTGAATTTCTGATAGTCCTACCTCTACCTTTCCATTGCTGGGATCACAGGCATGTGCCACTATACTGGGTTTATGTAGCGCTAGAGATTAAGCCCAGGGCTTGCTGTATGCCAAGCAGGCATTTGACCTCTCGGACCTGTTTCAGGCCTTTAGTGCTCTTCCTACACTCTTGTCTCACACCCACAGGTTGCTCTGCTCTTTGAAAATCCACCTTTTGTGGTTGTCCTGAAAGAACTATCTGCTTCTTCCATCTTGGGGCACTGTTCCCGTGCCTGCGTTGATGAGAACAGCAGGCCAATAACTTTTCAGCACATTTCTTGCTTTGCTCTCCCATTTTGTCACCGGTTCCTTGGAATGTCCCTGAAAAGACATGTCATGCTATTCCCAGATAGGGGAAACTGAGGCATACAGAGTTTGCAGTGATTTGCCCCGCTGCTATGTCTGTGGGAGTAGCAAAGTGACTGCCCTCCTTTAGGTCGTGGCCTTTCTGAAGCTTGCTGGCAACTTTGATCCTGCTTTGTGGCCTGTAGGGACCTTGGTGGTTGGATTATATTTACAGGTCATTGGCTGTGGAAGCCTTGGAGTCAGGCCCTTTGTTGCCCTGCAATGGCTTTTGTAGCATACTATGCATGACGGGTACTCTGGAAGTATAGGCAGGAGTGAACGAGTATTTAAATGAGGTGTCTGCCCAGCCTGTGCAGCAGTGTAGCACCGGGGACTCTGGGGCAGAGATTGAGGTGAGCAGAGGCTGCAGGGAGAGCCTGGGCTATGTGTTTTGGGTATGCTGGGATTGGGGTGGGGAATGAAGTAGTCCCCTCACCCCTTCTTTGCCTCTCCAGGAGCGCTACTATGTACTGTATATCCAGCCCAGTTGTATCCACCGGCGTAAGTTTGACCCCAAGGGAAATGAAATTGAGCCCAACTTCAGTGCCACCAGGAAGGTGAACACAGGCTTCCTCATGTCATCTTACAGTAGGTATCCTGGGCTCTTCCTTCCCAAGAGGCTTTTAGACTGTCCTTTTCGTCCCCTGAGGTTCTTGAAAGTGGCTTCTCAGCACAGTTGGCTTTGATGCTGTTTCTGACTTGAGCGTCTCTTGTTGGATTTCTTCCCCCCAACCCCTCAGAATTCCCTAGTGTCCCATTTTAGTCCTGGGAGCCAGGCTGGCATTCCTAACAGCATCCATTTCCTGAAGTCTGGCAGAATCATCCCCAGGCTTGGCTTTGGGCTCTAACTATCATTGTGTGGAAAGCAGGCCAGGTCCCAGCAGTCTCTGTTCTCCTACCCGGATGTTTGCTTTTTGGCTCTCAATCTGTCTGTGCGGCATATTAGTTACTTTTCTTGTTGCTATGACAAAATGCCTGACAAACCAACTTCAAAGAAGGAAGGGTTTATGTGACTTGCACAGCAGGAAGTCAGACAAGCCCTGGGGACACTGTGCTGGGTACAGTGGTATTCATGCAAGCTTTCTGCAACCGATGGCTATTTTCCAGTGAGCCCCACCACCTGCAGGCTTATGACTTAGATTCCTCCCTGAGCTGCTGGGAGTTGCCAGGGCTAGCCTGGAGTAGGCCAGTAGAGGATACAGACCTCAGTCTGGCTGCTGGTTCTAGAACAGAGTCTCAGTGGGAAGGCAGTGGGTGTTTGAATACTGCCCCAGCTAAGGCTTGGTTTTTCTCATCACTGAGATGGGAATAACAAAACCAGAGACCCCTGCTGAGAGCTGGCTGGATGCCAGACACTGGGCTAAATGCTCAGCTTGCTTTTTCTTCTCTTTTTTTTTTCTTCTTCTTTTTTTATCTGCATTGCATGCCATTTTTATCCCCATTCTCCAAGGACAAAGAGAAAGATCACTTGTCCTAGACTGTGACAGAATCTAGATTGACTCCAGGTTGCCTGGCTCCAGAGTCCAGGCCATAACGCCTCTGCAGTGGGAGTCTCTGACGAGCCCTGGCAGGATAGATACCCTCACCAGCTCCTGAAGGTCTTCAGAGAATGCTTCTTCTCCAGGCACACTAACACTCCTGCACCTTATGCTCTACAGAGGTGGAAGCCAAGGGCGACACAGACCGGCTCACCCTGGAGGTGCTGAAGGGCCTGGTAAACAAGCCGGAGCTGCTGAAGTTGACAGAGAGTCTCACCCCAGACCAGTCAGTGGCATTTTGGATGCCTGAGTCAGAGATGGAGGTCATGGAACTCGAACTGGGGACTGGAGTACGATTAAAAACTCGGGGTGATGGCCCCTTCATAGGTGAGCAGTGGAACTCACTTTGCCTGTTCCCATAGCCTATAGAGGCCCCTGGCTACCTTTTAGAGGCTCCCCATCTCTTGCTTAGAACAATGGAAGAAGGCCAGGTCTGGTCTCCCATAGGACATGACCTGTGACCTTGAGATTTACTTCCAAATCTGTAGCCAACTGCTCTGGGGCCATCAGACTAGATACACTATATCCCAGGGTATCATCTAACCCCTTGTTTCCTGTGGCTGACCCTTACCCTCTAGTGATTTGGGAGTTCCACCAAGAACCTTAGTGGTCACACCAGAGAATAAGCCAACCCAGACTTAGAGAACTTAGAATGGATGACCTTATGCTGACTAATCTATAAGGAAAAAGGCCATTAAACTACTCTTTTTTCAGATTCCTTAGCCAAACTGGAGCTGGGGACGGTGACCAAGTGTAATTTTGCTGGTGATGGAAAGGCAGGAGCATCCTGGACAGACAATATCATGGCCCAAAAGTCTTCAGAGAGGAACACAGCAGAGATTCGAGAGCAAGGAGACGGGGCAGAGGATGAGGAATGGGTAGGTGACGGGGACATCTGTGGAACTGGACCTGGCACTGTTGTGTGTCTTAGTTGGAGTTTTATGCATACAGGATATGGCTGAGGTCGAAGGAATGGAAGGCAAGATAAATTCTGTGTGATTCCCAAGAGGGTGTTAGCATCAGGGAATTAACAGAGGTGACAACCTAAGACTTTTCTTGCTGGAGGGCACTAACTGCCCTATGGACAGACACAAAGCCCCAGAGATGTGTAAAAGCAAGGGTGGGAAGAAAATATTACAGAAGGAACCAGGGGCTGTCATTTAGTTTGGAGATTCCTCTTGAAGTGATACATTAATCATGGGCTGGTCCCTGAGTAACCACATGTTTTTTCCTCCTTAGTCTAGACTGGGAAGCACTAGCATTCCCTGTGCTGAGGGTCAGCATCCTACTTAGTTCTCAGCTTACATTTAGTTGTTCACCTGAAGATTTGAACTGATACCTAAGGCCTCCAAATAGAACATGTAGAGCAAATAAGCTGCAGAAAATTTCACCTCAGAAATGACATGGACAACTTTGACCAAAGGTCAGGGGAGGGAGTGCAGTGGGTCTGGGCTCCCAGCTGACAAGTGGTAGAGTTGCTGGGCAGTCTCTGGAGCCAGCTCTAAGGAGGTGTGGCCAAGGCACTGGCTGAGGGTCCCATGAATACCATAGGCCCAGACCCTCGTCTGAAGATTGCCAGAAGACTGTTATCAGCTTTACTCACATCCCTTGACTTGGGGTCTTTGTCTTGTCTCCAGGATGATTGAGGTACCTCCTCCCCTACCAGCATCTGTGATGGTGTCTCTGAGAAGTGGCCATACCATCTTCTACCTTGGAGAGATCAGTCTGTCAAGCTGAATACCATTTAACACACTCTGATGAAATCAAATCCAAGACCTCAGTACTCACGAAGGGTCTCCAGGCTACGGCTTTTGTAGGACTGTGTCCCTCTTTGGATGGAAGGCTAGATTTCCCTAGACCTATCTCTAGTGTTCCTTTCCTTAGGTGGTGGACATGGACTGGATGAGTCTACTTAGTTCTCAGCTTACATTATTTGTTCATCTGAAGTGTATTCACCTGAAGATTTGAACTGATACCTAAGGCCTCCAAGTAGAACATGTCGAGCAAAGATGCTGCAGAAGGTACACAATTGACAAAAAGGCTCCTTGTCTGAGTTCAGAGGGGCTCCAGGGGTAAGAGAGAGGGCTCCTTCCATCCCTGTGGCTTTCTCCTTTCCTAGCTATCTACCCTGTGCCAGCTTCTTGTTGTGCCTCTGTTCTCCTGTTCTAGTCTTCCTTGGCCTGTTCTTCCCCACCCCACACCCAAGATACCACTTCTTTATTTCTATTCAGCTCTGTGCCTCCATGGGGTTTCTTGCATTAGACCTCTGTCTTAGGCTTCTTACTGCTCTGATGAAACACATGACTAAAAGCAACTTGAGGAGGAAAAGATTTATTTTATTCACAGTTCCATATAACAGTTCATCATCAAAAGCACTGAGGGCAGGAACTCAGGCAGGGCAGGAACTTGGAGGCAGGAGCAGACACCATGGTGTGCTGCAGACTGGCTCTGCCTGCTTTTGTCCAGAACCCAGGACCACCAGTCCAGAAATGATACTACCTACAATAGGCTGGGCCCTCCCCTATCAACCACTAATTAAGAAAATGCCCTACAGTCTGATCTCATGGATATATTTTCTCAATGGAGGTTCCCTCTTTCAGGGTACTCTAGCTCCTGTCAAGTTGACATAAAGCTAGTCAGCATAGACCTATCTGGCTGCTGTCCTAAAGATGCCACTGTTGGGAAGGACTTTATAGCCTTTCCAGCTGTGTCTGGCTGGTCCACAGGTCTTGACTCATTCACTGGGTCAACTTTTTATATTTTTTTTTATTATTTTTTAAATAGTGCTGGTACTCAAACCTAGCACTTCATGCTTGCTAGGCTAGTGATCTACCACAGTCTATATGGTCAAGTCTGGACCATATTTTTTGGTATGACTACTTTTGTTTTGTACTTAGAGAGCTTTTTATAGGTGAATACTCCAGGAAAGAATTCCTCCACACTACTGGGTTCTTTTCGGTGTTAATGGTCTTCTAGTTGAACCACAATCCTAGAAGAGAACCCCAGTCTTTGGTCATGAACATTGCCTCATTGGGTAGTGTCCCAGGAAAGAGGAAGGAGTCAAGAAAGATGCTCATACTCTGGTGTGCAGAAGTGATGGGCTGCATAAGATTGTTTAGCAGGAGCCCAGCCTGAGGCTAGGCTGAAATCAGACTCCTGGGTGTCCGGCGCCCTTCCTGACCAGCAGGAAATTAGACGCAAGACAACAAGGTTCCTTCTCAAGGCAGTTTACTCAGGATTGTAGCTTTCTGGTGGTGGCGGCCCCACCTACCCCGGGGACCAGGCTTATATCTAAGCAAAGGCCAATGAGCATATGCCAGTATCATCTCTCCATACGTCCACGTATGACTATTCCCTGCCCCTGCACAGCTGAATAGCCAAATGAGGACTTGTTTACCACAAGGAGCACTCTCAGCCAGCACCATCCTCAGGTGCAGCGTATAGCGGCTCTCTACACCTGGGGAAGGGAAAGCCACGTGTTCTGTAGAAAACAATAGGATTTCAAAGACTGGTAGGAAGTTCATGCCTATAATCCCAGTGCTTGGGAGGCAGAGGTATAGACAGGGTTTTATCAGTTTGAGGCTAGACTGGGCCACAGATTGAGACCCCCACTTTACAAACCCAATACCAATAACCATGCAAAGAAACAAACACCAAAAAGCTTGTAAGATGGCTCCACGTCAAAGTGCTTGCCACCAAGCCTGAAGCCGAGTTCGATTCCCAGAACTCACTTGGTGGAAGAGGGAACCAACTCCATCAGTTTGCTGACTGCAATACTCATGCACACAGTAGCATATGGGCTCCCCCAACACACACACACACACACACACACACACACACACACACACACACACGGAAAAAAGAAAAGATGGCTTGGCTCAAACTGTGTAGGGTCCTACAGGCTCATCTTGGTACCCTGAATAGCTGGGCTCATAATTTCATTCTGTCCTGTTAATGATTGTTATTATCTTGGCTCTTTAATATGTCGACAGGTAAAGTTTGGATTACTTTTTCCATTATTGTCATAACTGTCAAAATACATAGTCATATTTTTTGGAGACTATTTAGACTAGGCTGATCACAAATTCCTGGACATCTGCCTGACTTGGCTTCCACAGTGCTGAGGTCAAAGGCACCTCTCCACCAGCTGGCTCCTAGTTGCATTTTATTTTTTTTTTGGTTTTTCGAGACAGGGTTCCTCTGTATAGCCCTGGCTGTCCTGGTACTCACTCTGTAGACCAGGCTGGCCTCGAACTCAGAAATCCGCCTGCCTCTGCCTCCCAAGTGCTGGGATTAAAGGCGTGGGCCACCACCGCCCGGCGCCTCGTTGCATTTTTGATGATTTAGAAACAAATTTCCAGAGTTAGATCACTGGAAATCAGCACCTTTTGTAAAATTCTTGTTATATTACAAATTTCTTCCAAAAAGGGTTGTTTTAGACTGCAGTCTCAGAATCAGTGGAGGAGAGAACCAATGCCCGGCTACTTTGGCCAGAACTGGGGATGAAGATTTTGAACAAATATTTGATGAAGTGAAAATTGTTAAATATACTTAATTTGCCTTTTTTACTTGCTTGTTTGTTTGATTTTTTTGGTTAGATTTATTAGTGTGTGTGCATGGAGGTCAGAGGACAATTAAGTTTGTTCTCTGATCATGTGGGTTCTGGGAATCCAAATCAGGTCATCAGGATTGGCAGCAAGCATCTTTACCTGCTGAGGCATTTCATCGATCCCTGCATCTATTTCTTTTGTAACTCCCTTTGAAGGATGACTTTCAACGCCTGCCTCTATCTCCGGAGTATTACAGGCGTGTGCTGTCATACGTGTGCTGTAGTGACTCCAGCTGTAGTGCTGGTGACACACCCTGAGTTTTGTGTAAGCACCAGTGTGTTATACCCCAGGCTTTATCATTATCATACACTTTCACTGTTACTAATGTTGTGTGTGAACGTAAGTGCACATGTGCCACAGAAATTAGAGACAATTTTTGAAAGCCAGTTCTCTCCTCCCTTGGGTTTTGGGCATCAAATTCAGTTTGTCAGGCTTAAAGGGCAAGTGAGTTTGCCTGCGGAGTCATCTCCCAGGTACTTATTCTGTTTTTTTCCTTACCTCTTTAATCCACTATGGCCCTAACTTATATAAAGTATGAAAGAACTAAGCTGCTTTTTTCCTCAAAGTACTAATCAGTTATCTCAACAACATTTGTTGAATTCCTTCCTACAGCCAAACTATGATGCCCCCCACATCACATATTAAAATCATTTCATGCCAATGGCTGGAAAAGACCACTTCTCTTCCAAATGACTGGAGTTGCTCCCAGCACTCAGTTCAGCTGCCTGTAAACTCCAGCTCCAAGGTGGCTTCTTCTGGTCTCTGAAGGCACCTGAACCCATATACTCATATCAACATTCGGATACATACAACATAATTAAAATTAAATCTTTAAAATTGTTTACCACAGATTATTGTGTCATAGTTCAATAATACATCTCCCTTTAATTATGATTTGGGGCTTGTGAGGTAAAGGCACTGTCAAGCCTTATGACTTTTACATTAGAACTCTGGGAGCAAAGTTGTCCTCTGATTTCCACAAATGCACCATGGCAGGTGCATAAGCCCTCTCCAGTAACATATAAATATAACTTTAAAACATACTTCAAATTATCCTACTTGGTTTGATTGGTGGGCAAATCTGGTTCCTTCTTGTTACTCTGTTTTAGAATTGTCTTTGATATTTCTGCCCAATATCTGAATCATTTTGTCACACTTCAATGCAATAGTCATTTGAATTTTTATTTACTAAAAACCCAGGGGCATATGTGGTGGTGCAGGCTTTTTTTTTTTTGTTTGTTTATTTTTTGAGACAGGGTTTCTCTGTGTAGCCCTGGCTGTCCTGGAACTCACTGTGTAGACCAGGCTGGCCTCAAACTCAGAAATCCACCTGCCTCTGCCTCCCAAGTGCTGGGAGCCAATCTCTGAGTTCAAAGCCAGCCAGGGCGACACAGTGAGGCTCTGTTTCAAGGAAAGATAACATATAAACAAACAAACAAACAAGGAAATTAGAAAAGGTGTTACCAGTTTGAGACCATTCCTTTTAAATGGGATTTGATGAGAGATCTCTTGTGATATCAACTTTGACCATCTAAAGGAGAGAATGACTATTACACTAGCAGACTTTTGCCTAATTCACTGCAACACTGTAACAACGAAAAATAAAAGCCTAGTTTTGGATGGCCCAGGGTTGGAAGAAGTCACCCAAGCACCCTCCTGGTCCCTCAAACTGGCACCGCTGCTGGCAGGAATTGCCAGTCTCGATCCTTGTTGCCGACGAGGTTGGCTCCAGGATGGAACCAGAATGGAATCAGTCCTAGGCGGCTTGAGTTGGTTATCAGGCTAGCCAAGGCTACCATGCTCCTGGACTTCTACAGCTGTGCTGCCCAGGCGAGCGCGCGGACCTCTCCAGGGTGCCAGAGAGGCCGGACCCCAGGGTACCGAGACTAAGTTTCCGGGAGCAGCTTTCAACAGGACACCAGCCGGAAGTGTCCGTGTTGTGCCGGAAGAAGGTGCGTTCTTGGAGCAGCTGGTGCCGAGAGAAGCGGGACCGGCAAAGATGATTCAGGCGATTCTGGTTTTCAACAACCATGGGAAACCGCGGCTGGTCCGCTTCTACCAGCGTTTTGTGAGTGCGGCCCGACCCGCCACGCCCCTGCGGAGCACCCGAGCCATCCCTTCCCCACGGGCCCCCAGAGCGCTCGGTAGCACCTCGGGCTCCGGCACCGTGCATGACCCACCCCCTGCTCCTCCCTCATCCTTACTGGTCTGGATTTTCTGTGCTTGTGACACTTTCCCTTGGTCTTAGGGCCAGACGCAGGGCACAGTGTGCCTAATTGAGATCCTGGATGACAGAAGCTTCTGTCTTTAAGCTTCGTAGGGTTTGTTTGGTTGGTTTCTTTTCTTTTTTATTGATGAGCGTGGTTTGTGATGGTCCAGTCGTTGGGTTTTATATTTTCTCAAGGGCGTAGAGAGAAGTTCTTTTCTGGAATCGCTTTCTTCAGCACTGGCTGGACTTATCAGGGTTGGGCTACTTTTTATCCTGTAAGGTTACAGAAAGTCTCTATGAAAATTGGGGAGAAATGATATATTACAAGATGCCCATTGTAGTGGAACACACCTCTAAGCTCAGAACTCGGGAGATGGAGGCGTGAGGATCAGGACTTCAAAGTTATCCTCAGGTACACAGCTAGTTCAAAGCCAGCCTGAGCTACACCCATCCGTATCTCCAGAAACCAAATAATTATGAGACTGACGCGCTACCTACTGCGCTAACGAGGCACCTGAAACCAAATAATTAAATAAACGAATAAATGCCATCATGGGATGCCTCAGCAATGTTCAAGCAAATTTGAATTTTCTAGAAACATTTCCTTTAGGAAAATGCAAATGTCATTATTTGCCTCCTGTTCCCCAACATTTTATTCGTGGTTAGGTTTCAAAATATCTAACCGAGAGACTAGTTAAGCCCGAGAGGGAATGGAATCAGAAGACCTTCAGGCTTCAGCCCCACCCCTTTCTACAGGTTAAGAAATGTCTCTGGGCCTTTTATTCCTTTTTTATCATAACGGAAAAAAATTGCTTTTTAAGATAGGACTTTCCAATTACGTTTTTTTTAAAAGAGCACTTCATATAACTTCAATTTGTGTGTGCATTTGTTTCTCTTATTTTCTAAGTTTTATTGAGTTATCAATCACTATACAGCTACTTAATGTATTCGGTTTGGTGGCATCTATCACAATTTGAGAACATTTTTATCTCTACTAAAGAAACTTACTGTTAACAGTCAACTACTCTGTTAGCAATCAACTATCCTGTCCCTAAGCAAGCACTTACCTACTTTCTCTGTGACTTACCAAGACATCCTCAAGTTTCTGAATTGTAGTGATGTGTGTGTGTGTGTGTGTGTGTGTGTGTGTCTGTATGTGTGTGTGTTTTCTTTATTTTTGAGTAGGATCTCATTATGTAGCTCAGGCTGTCCTGGAACTGGAGATCCTTCTGCTCACATGGGCCTGGTGGGCACATGTCTATAATCACAGCACTTGGGAAACTGAGGCAGGAGGATTGTGAGTTCAAGACCAACCTTGGTTACATAGTGAAGACATTATAAGCAACAAAAACAAAACCCAATCAATCAGTCACTAAAAGAGAAGAGATTCTACCACAGCCCTCCACATCCTGGAATTACAGGCATGTGCCACCATGCTCTGCCAGTCGTCCGTGTTTTCCATTAATTGCTCTGAACATTCATGGGTTGAGTTTTAGTACGGACATTTCTTTTTATTTTCCTTTACTTTATATGTAGTAGAATCATTAGGCCACATAATAAGTATGTAACTAAACATTTTTAGGAAAGTGGCAAGTGTTTTCCCAGTGGTTGTACCCTTTCATATTGCTATCAACAATGTATCAGCATTCCAGTTTCATCATGTCTCCTCCAATGTTCATGTCTCCTTCAATGTCCAATCTCTTTTGTTTGTTTTTGTTTTCTGAACTAGGAAGTGAATCCAGAGCATCCCTCATCTAGGCAGGCCTCTACCACTGAGCTATATAAGTCTAGCCGTGTTGGCTTTAAAATTCTTTTTTTTTTTTTTGGGTTTTTCAAGACAGAGCCCTGGCTTTCCTGGAACTCACTCTGTAGACCAGGCTGGCCTCGAACTCAGAAATCCGCCTACCTCTGCCTCCCAAGTGCTGGGATTAAAGGCGTGCGCCACCACCGCCCGGCTTCCGTGTTGTCTTTAATTACAGGCATTTTAGTGGATGAAAATGGATCTCCTTTTTAAATGGTTTGATGTCTGTTTCCATAGTGACTAAGGATGCTGAGCACCTGCCTTATGCTTATTGGCTGTTTGTGTACCTCTGAAGATTATGGAATTGTTTAAAAACTGCTTGAGTGAGACTCCCTTGAAAATTGCAGTGTAGTAAAAAGATAGGATGGGTTGTTAAAGTAACTGGAGCGTGTAAGCAGTTGCCAGTTTGCCTTTTTGTTGAGCCAGGAGTTAGTTGGCCTCGTTTGTTGGATACCACCACCCCATCCCCACTTTTGCCAGTTCCACCTATAGGTAGATAAAGGACTTTAGTTGAAAAGATGTTTTGTCAGTTTAAATAAGTGCTGATGCTTAGCGTGCTTTGTATTTCTGAGCACACAGAGTTAATCTTTGACAACATCTTAAGCAAATGTGAGCTTGGTGTGTTGTTCACATGGAAACCAGAAAGATAGTGATTGACTTGTTCCAATTTGTGGGCCAGTGATTAGCAAGTTTGCATTCATACATTCAGTAGATACCGAGAGGTTTTCAGAACCCACTCTGAGCCAGTCACTTACTCAAGGTGATTAGTTTCCTGGGTTTTTGTGTGTGTATGTGTGTGCCCCCCCCTCCCCCCAATAGCTTTTAAAGAACTGACCGTTTCAAAGCTAAGTTCACTGGTATAGAACAAAAGGGATTAAATTTTTTTAAATGTGTTTTTCTGGTTTAAGGAAGATTCAAGGTGAATATTTTTCTTATGCTGTGCAGTCCAGAGTGCAGTCCCCAGACCTGAAGCACTGCTGTTTGTGGGAGCTTGATAGAGCAACAGTCTCAGTCGGCGCCCAGCCCAGGCAGATTAACGCAGAACCACATTTAAGCATCATCCCAGCCCACTCATCACACAGCACCATGTGAGAAGACTGACCAGAGGGTTTACAGTATTCATAGATTTATTTATTTTAAGTGTATTTTGGCTGCGGGTATGTGTGTACCACATGTGTACCTGGTACCCATGGAGGTTAGAAGATGGCGTTAGATCCCTTGGAACTGAATCTATTGATGGTTGTCAGCCATCACCTGGCTACTGGGAATTGAACCCGGGTCCTCTGTAGGAGCAACAAATCCTCTTAATGGCTGAACCAATTCTCCAGTTCCTGATCTAGAGAGTTTTATTGTTGTTGGTGGTTGTTTGTTTCCCAAGACATGGTTTCTCTTTGTGGCCCTGGCTGTTTTGGAACTCAGTGTAGACCAGGCTGGCCTTGAAATTACAGAAATCCACCTGCCTCTGTCTCCCAAGCACTGAGACTAAAGGCATGCACCACCATTACCAGGTTTTGCTCTAGAGTTTTTAACTACCTCTGTTTTCCCAGTAATCCTCTGTGAGTAAAACAGCATCTTGTATGTAGTACTGGCATTAAAGTAAAAATGACAACTTTATCGTTTGAGACATGTGCATGATTGCATCTTTACCTTCATACGGTTCTGGAACTTTGAGAGTTGTTAAATACCCAGTATTGATGTCATTCAGACAGTTGGGGTCAGATTAAAAAAAGAATTGAGGATTTTTCTGAGATTATAGATTCCGATTCCTTATTTGACCCTGAGCTTGCCTGTAAGATCTAAAGGCTTGTGACTTAACTACCTAGGTAAATAAGCCCACGTCAATCGCAGTGGCCTGTTTGTTTTTCCCATAGTTACTCTCTGCCTTCTGCGTGCTTACACATGAGCTTTTCCAGTTGTGCCCCATGTAGAACCCCTTCCTTCCTTTATTTATTTATTGATTGGCTGGTTGATTGGCTGTACATTGGTGTGAGAGTATCAGATCCCCTGGAACTGGAGTTACAGGCAGTTGTGAACCTCCATGTGGGTGCTTGGGATTGAACCTGGGTCCTCTGGAAGAGTACCCAGTGTTCTTCATTGCTGATCTCTCTAGCCCAGAATCCCTTCTTTACATATCTGTTCTTATTGATTGGTGCACGGTTTCCTCACTTGCCCCTGACTCTTCTTTTTCTTGTTCCATAGCCAGAAGAAATTCAACAGCAGATTGTTCGAGAGACATTCCATCTGGTCCTCAAGCGAGATGACAACATCTGTAACTTCTTAGAAGGTGGAAGGTAAACCATCAGCTTCAGGTGGCCATCTCTCTACTCCCCAGCTCCACTTTGGGTGGCCTTCACTGTATTCATTTCTTCTAGTACACATGCGTCACTGGACCTGGTGCAGCATAACCTATTCTTTTGTTTGGTGGAGTTTTTTTTAGGAGGGTGGGGATTGAACACAACTAGGTTTTTCTGTATAGCCCAGACTGGCCCTGTACTCAGAAGTCTGCTTGCCTCCTACAGCTAGGATTAAAGGTGCACACCACTAATCAGACCCATGTAACCTGTTCTTAGCATGAGCTGCTCAGGGAGACACCCGATTCTTTGGGAAACACTTGGACTGAGCTTCAGCCATCACTGAATTTTCTTCTTTCTCCTTTTAATTAATTTATATTTTTATTTTATGTGCATTGGTGTTTTACCTACATGTATGTCTCTGTGAGGGTGTCAGATCCCCTGGAATTGGAGTTACAAACAGTTGTGAGCTGCCATGTGGGTGCTGGGAATTGAACCTGAGTCCTCTGGCAGAGCAGACAGTGCTCGTAACCACTGAGCCATCTCTGCAGCCCCTGGTCATCACTGATGTATGGTCACTGGCAGGATAGGCAAGAGAAAGGTAAAGGTGGAGTCAAGGGGCCTCAAGTTCCCCTTCCACACTCAGTCGCCATTCCTGTGGAATGCCTGCTCTTCTTTGTTAGGCCCATTCCCATTCTTTGGTGCATGGTGTCTTTGATAAGTTTACTTAAGATTTGGGTTCTCAACTGCTACTACCGCCTTCCACAGTTTGATTGGCGGCTCTGACTACAAACTGATTTACCGACACTATGCTACCCTCTACTTTGTGTTTTGTGTGGATTCATCAGAGAGTGAACTTGGGATCTTGGACCTCATCCAGGTACGTGTAGGTATAGACTAATGGCAACAACTTTCTGAGTTTGCGTGGCGGTGGGGGTCGTTCAGTAACCATCCTCTGGGTCCTTTTTTCAGTCTCATTGATGTCTATAAGAGTTACCAGGGGTTGGAGGGATGGCTCAGCATTTAAGAGCACTGGTTGCTCTTCTAGAGGTCCTGAGTTCAATTCCCAGCAACCACATACTGGCTCACAACCATCTATAGTGAGATCTAGTGCCTTTTTCTGACCTACAGGCACACATGCAGGCAGGCAGAATATTGTATACATAATAAATAAAAAAAAAAAAAAAAAAAAAAAGAGTTGCTAGATGTCCACCAGGTGGTGCTCTGGACAAGCGTCTGAGCAACCTTCCAGGACTTAGCTGTTGAATACTAGTTTCTACCCAGCCCTCACACTGCACTTGGTTATTGATGTTTTGAATTATCTTTCAGCTTTGAAACCAAATTACATTTAAGTATTTATACTTCCTGTGTGCAAGACGCGTGCACTTGTGTTTATACAGACACAGTGGAGGCCAGCGGTTGACATTCAGTGCCTTCCTCAAGTGCTTTACACCTTATTGTCTGAGATAAGAGTCTTTCGCTGGACCTGTTGGGTTCTGGGAGAGCAAGGTCACGTCCTTGTGTTTGTGCAGCAAGCACTGTATAGACAAAACCATCTCCCCAGTCCTAAGTAGTTATACATTTTATTTTTACTTGCAATGATGGCCTAAAGCCAGGACATGGAACATCCACAGTGCCTTCTTCCCTAGTTTACTTTCATGACCAGTTTCAAGAGCCGGGGTCCCCTTAAGGAGGAGTCTAAAGGTGCATAGAAAACAAAAGCGCCTCTTACAAAGCAGAGTGGAAGTTGACAGGTGGTGCAATCCCAGTCCTCAGGAGGCCAAGGCAGGGGTATTGTGGGGAGCACAGTGCCCAAGGCAGGGGTATCACGGGGAGCACAGTGCCCAAGGCAGGGGTATTATGGGGAGCACAGTGCCCAAGGCATGGGTATCACGGGGAGCACAGGGGTGCCTTTTGTGAGCTCTCAGTCTTGGAGATGAAAGAGTTTTTAGACAGACTAAGAGCAGAACTGCATAGGACAGGTCTGCTGAATTTGAAAGAAAAAACAACAGGACTGACTTTGCTGGAAATCTCAGGAGCTACCAGATGAGGGAATGGAGAAGACATCAGAAAATCAGGCACCAGCCCTTCTGCATAGAAGGGCGAACAGCTAGAGACCCCATCTCAAACAAGATAGTAAGGACCAACACCTGAGGTTACCCTCTGACCTCTACATGAAAGTCATGCTTTTTGAGTTTCAGGTCAAGAAAGCATTGAACTTCCTGTTTCTATAAAAACAGCTAGAAATTTCTTAGTTAAAGAAAGTATTAAATAGCGACTAAGGATAGTATTTGAAAATTCACCTATTATGAATTACTTGATATTGAGTCTGATAAAATTACAAAGTTGGACCAGCTGTAGTGGTGCATACCTGTAATCCCAGCACCCTGGGAAGCAGAGGGAGAAGGACCATTGCCAAGCCTAGGGCTCCACCTGGTCTACGTAGTGAGTTCCGGCCAGCCAGTACACCAGTGAGGGTTCAGTGAGACCCTGTCTAAAAAACAGAACAACAACAACAAAAAACAAATGTTGTAAAATCATAACAGAAAAACATAAAATAATATTTGGAGTAAATACAGCTTTGCCTTGTTGGGAGGTCAGGTAGAGACAACAGCAGTCTCAAAGATGGACTCAGTGGATTCGATTGGGAAGCAGGTGCAGTTTGTTTAGGGAGCCTTCAAGACCCCAGGGAAGGGAAACTCTGGGAAAGTAAAGTACCGAGTGGTGTGTGAGCACAGTGCAGGCTAGGAAATGAGGAAAGCTAACAACAGCTCAGATCCCACCAAGTGAAAATACTGCATTTACTTTTAAAACCATTTTATTTAAATGTCTATATTTAATCACAGTGTGAGTGCTATGGTGTTGGTTTAGAGGTCTGTCTTTTTATTATTATTATTATTTGAACTTTTTTTTATTGGATATTATATCTACATTTCAGATGTTATCCCCTTACCCCATTCCCCCATCCCCCTGGAGGTCTGTCCTATTAGTGTTTCTATGGCTGTGATAAAACACTATGACCAGCCGGGTGGTGGTGGCGCACGCCTTTAATCCCAGCACTTGGGAGGCAGAGGCAGGCGGATTTCTGAGTTCAAGGCCAGCCTGGTCTACAGAGTGAGTTCCAGGACAGCCAGGGCTACACAGAGAAACCCTGTTTTGAAAAACCTAAAAAACAAACAAACAAACAAACAAAAACACTATGACCAAAATCAGCTTTGTGGAGGGAATGGTTTATTTCAGCTTGCACTTCCACATCACAGTCCATTACTGAGAGAAGTCAGTACAGAAACTCAAGCTGGGCAGGAACCTGGAGGCAGGAGCTTACGCAGAGGCCATGCAACTCACTGGCTTGCTCTCTATGGCTTGCCTATGTCATTCAAGATCACAAGCCTGGGAGTGGTACTGCCCACAGTGAGTGAGTTCCCTCTTGCCCACAGGCCAAAGTGGTAACTAGGTAGTTTCAAGTTGACATAAAACTAGGCAGCACGAGGTCAGATTTACCTTGTTGGAGTCAGTTCTCTCCCTCTACCCTGTAAGTCCTGCAGATGAAACTCTCCTTGTCAGGCTTTGGCCCTGTGCTTTTGTTCTGTACTGTTACAGTATTTGAATTCCTGAGGTTTTATAACAAATTCCCATACATAGTAAGAAAAAGCAGTCTTTGTTATTGACATTTTTCTCAGAGTGTTCTTTAATATTTTCCAGAAAAAAGTTTATTTGGTTTATGTAAGTGAAGAAATTTAGTAAAATTTCCCAGTACTAATGGACTTGAGTTGTCAGGTTATAAGGATTCACCATTAAGCAGTATTGTGGTGATTGAAAACTCTCATATTTACCTGCAGTCCTGTTTGTTTTTGTTTCTTTAAGACAGGGTTTTTCTGTATAGCCCTGGATGTCCTAGAACTTGAGTTGTAGATCAGGCTGGCCTCAAACTTAAGAGATAGCCTGACTGTGCCTCCCAAATGCTGGGATTTGAGGTGTGTGCCACCACTGCCTGGCTTTAACTGCTATTTTTAAACAACAAAAAAAAATTGTATTACTTAAAAATACAAAGAGTTATAAATAGTACCACTCTGAAATGTCTGTGCCTGTTTTTGGTATTACATCTGCACATCTTTCTGTAAGGTAGACACCTGAGGAGTACAGTTGCTAGGTCCTGAGTATTAATACTTAATGGCCAGCCATTTTCCAGTGTTTGTTTTCCAATAGAAACCATGTACCAGTTATCAGTTCCAGGGCAGGATGTCAGACACTTTTGCCCATTGCATCTTGATATCAACATCATCAAGGAAAAAGTTGAACTCTGGATGGAATAACAGTTTGCCAACTAACAAAGGCAGATATTGGTACCAGGATGTGGGGTATTGCTGTGGCAGACCCAGCCACGTGCTTTTGGGAAGACTGTGGTGGCATTTGAGATTTGGGTTGGAAAAGCCATGGAGTGCTCAGAGCTCAGGCTTGTTCTGTGGGAGCTTGGAAGATAAGAATGTTAAGAGGTGCAGATGATAGAGGCCTAGCTTGTGAATTTCAGAGGAAGGAAAGACTGTCAAGGCCATTTATATGCTATTTTGAATTAAATATCTGTTTCTAGTTAGCTGGGATGAGAATCAGCCATGAAGCCAACACCACTGATGTGAAACCTTTGTTTTGCTAGGGCAAATGATGTTAGCCAGATGGAGCTAAGAAATTAGCAATACTTAAGAAGAGACAGGTGTCACTGAGGTGAAATCTTTTGAGAAGAGGGTTTTTTGTTTTTTGTTTTTTGTTTTTTTCTAGGATTAGTGTACAGAAACTGTGATGCAAAGGGGACTGAGGCTGAGTCTCATGTTAGTAGTCTTGGTAATGTAGTTATCTAGGTGGTACTGCCTTTGAGGGCATGAAGGAGTTATGGAGACCATCTGAGGTTTGGCACCACGAGAGGATAGAAGAGACTGTTGGTGAGGGTGCAATCAAAATCCCAGAATTGAGGGAGTCATGGAGAGAAGCTAAGGCTTGGCACCGTGTGGTAGGGTCACAGTTCTTAATTGGTGAAAGTATAGCCCACTTGCAAAGACCCTAGCATTTTTGAAATGCCAGCACCAGGGGATGGTCATCAAAGAACAGCAGCAGCTGTGAGGGGACCTGGCTTGAAACTAGGAGGCAAGCTGTGTGTGCTGCCGAGGGCAGACTTGGAGAAGTGGGTCAGGCCCTTTGGAGCCCAGAGAATCGTGGGACAGTCCCAGACATCAGACACTAAACTTTTTACACTGTTAAATTTTGGTTTTGCTTTAGTCTGATTGTGATTGTGCCCTGGCACTTCCTTTTTGAAATAAGAATGTAAGTTATTTTTTGTTGTTGTTTTACAGGAACCCACATTTACTGGAGTCCACAGTTAAAAGACTGGCATTTTAGAGAGGCTTTGGATATTTTAGAAGAAAGCTGAATGTTTTAAAGACACTGAACTTTTAAAGTGTTTGAATTTTTAAGACTGTGGGACTTTTTTGTTTTTTTGAGACAGGGTTTTTCTGTGTAGCCCTGGCTGTCCTAGAACTCACTCTAGACCAGGCTGGCCTCAAACTCAGAAATCCGCCTGCCTCTGCCTCCCAAGTGCTGGGCTTAAAGGCGTGCGCCACCACTGCCCAGCTAAGACTGTGGGACTTTTAAAAGTTAAAATGTTGGAGAAGTGGCTCAGAAAAACGAAGCCTCAGTTGAGAAGATGCCCCATGAGATTGGCCTCTGCGTCAGAAGGCCTGGGGTGTGTGCCAGGCTTGCTCCTTTCCTCTCACATGTGACATGTGTAAAAAAAACACTGACTGGTGCTCCTCTTTTTATCTGTTTCTTCTTATTCCTTAGGTTTTTGTGGAGACTCTGGATAAGTGTTTTGAAAATGTCTGTGAGTTGGACTTGATCTTCCATATGGATAAGGTATGTCCTCTCCCAGAACTACGAGTTAGGGACATCTCCAGCCACCATGCACTGTCCTGTTCTTTCACTTGCTCTTTTGTTCTGACCTAATTCTAGAGTCTGTTTTAATTAATTAGTCAATTAATTTTGCAGTACTGGGAGATGAGTCCAGGGCCTCCCACATGCTAACCAGCTACTCTACCACTGCTCCATACATCAAGTCTGAACCTATTTTATTTAGTGAGTTTAATAGTTCTGAGGGGCCAGTGAGATGGCTCAGTAGGTAAGGGTAGTTGCTTGCCAAGCTTTGATGTCCTGAGTTGAATCTGCAGCATCCACATGGTAAAAGGGGAAAACTGACTACTGCAAATTGTCCTCTCATCTCCACACGTGCTCTGTGATGGCGTGTGTGTGCCCCACCCCAGAAAAACCAGACAGATTAAGCATGTTTTTATCCATCTGCTTATTTGTTTGTTAGTTGATTTTGTTGTTTGCTTGTTTGTTTTTGAGACAAGGTTTCTCTTTGTTCTTAACCTGGCTGGTCTTGAACTCAGAGAGCCACCTGCCTCTGCTTGGATTAAAGGTGTACACCACCACATCTGGCTTTTAATAAATATGTTTTTATTTTTATTTATTTATTTATTTTTTATTTTTTGGTTTTTTTTTCCAGACAGGGTTTCTCTGTGTAGCCCTGGCTGTCCTGGAACTCACTCTGTAGACCAGGCTGGCCTTGAACTCAGAAATCCACCTGCCTCTGCCTCCCAAGTGCTGGGCTTAAAGGCTTGTGCCACCACCGCCCGGCAATAAATATGTTTTTAAAAGGTTAGATGTTAAATACTTTTGAGAGTTTTTTTTAAATTATAATGTGTATTTTTTGTTGGTGGTTTTTGTTTTCTTTCTATTTTTTTAAGATATATTTATTTTATGTATATGAGTGCTCGCTCTTCATAGATACCACAAGAGGGCATCAGATCCCATTACAGATTGTGAGCCACCATGTGGTTGCTGGAATTGAACTTGGGACCTCTGGAAGTGCAGTCAGTGCTCTTAACTGCTGAGCCATCTCTCTAGCCTGTGTATGGGTGTTTTGTCTGCATGTATGTTTGTGCAACAAGTGTGTACATGATACCCCCAGAGACAAGAATTTTACTGGATCCTCTGGAACTAGAGTTACAGAGATTGTAAGCTGCTGTGTGGGTGCTGGAAATTGAACCCAGATCCTTAAAAGAGCAACCAGTAGGCAGTGGTGGCGCACACACTTGGGAGGCAGAGGCAGGTGGATTTCTGAGTTCAAGGCCAGCCTGGTCTACAGAGTGAGTTCCAGGACAGCCTGGTCTACAGAGTGAGTTCCAGGACAGCCAGGGTTACACAGAGAAACCCTGTCTCAAAAAAACAAAAAACAAAAAACAAAACAAAAAAAAAGAGCAACCAGTGCTCTTAACTGCTGAGCCACCCCTCCAGCTCTAGTGTACTTTGTTTTTTGTTGTTGTTGTTTGTGCTAAAATCTATTAGTTGCTTTGTCACACAGAGATTATAACTGGGCCTGTTCTTCCTGGTTGCTGGTTCTTTCACAGGCAGACTTCTTAGTTTATGGTAGTTATGACATAAAATAAATAGCTATATATCCAAAACTGAAATTTTTATGTTGGTTATGGAATGAATTTCCTAGACATAGGCTGATTACAGGGAAGCTTTGGAATGATGTGAACTCAGGAACTTTGACAAATAAAAGTTGTAACTTAGGGGGCTGTAGGACTTGGTGGTGAAGAGTGCACATTGCAGTCAGGCATGGTGGTGCATGCTTTAATCCCAGGATTGAGGAGGCAGAGGCACGTGGATTTCTGTGAGTTTGAGGCCAGCCAGGTTTACAGAGTTGAGTTCCAGGACACCCAGGCAGTTACAAAGAAAAATCTGGTCTTGAAAAAACAAAATAAAATGAAAAAAGGATGCATACTGCTCTTGCAGAAGATCCAGGCTTGCTTCCAAGTACCTATATGGTTGCTCAGAACCAGTTGTCTTTAACTCCAGTCAGGAGATCTGATGCCCTCTCCTACCCT
This sequence comes from Mastomys natalensis, assembly GCA_021653895.1. Classification (NCBI taxonomy): domain Eukaryota; kingdom Metazoa; phylum Chordata; class Mammalia; order Rodentia; family Muridae; genus Mastomys; species Mastomys natalensis. The sequence continues at coordinate 52,491 of JAJTUV010001799.1, forward strand.
CTGCAGATACCTGGCATGCATGTGGCATATAAACATACAGGCAAAAAACCTCATGCACATAAAATAAAAATAAATCTTAAAAGACACAATGAAATCCGTGTCTCTGCTGAGGAGCAGCGTAGTGACGAATACATCTGTAGCAGTACTTGTGATCAGATGCAAGGTGCTCTCAGGGAAGCACACTCAGAGTTGGAATGGACCCAGTCATGTTCTCAGTTTTGTTTTGTTAGCATAACTGTGATGAGGCTTGAGTCCTTGTGTGCCAAGTTAAACAGGAGACAGCTCAATAGGAGTGCTCTTTTGTCCAGCTGGCACATGTGGCCCTCAGTGCTATTCTCTGGTGAATCAGCCAGTGACCTTCCAGTGATCCATGGCCTTTGGAAGGAGTTGTATGTGTGTTGTTTTTAATATTCATTCATTTATTATTTATTTAACTTATGCATATGAGTATTTTGCCAGTATGTTTGTTTGTAAGCTGTGTGTATGTCCATAGAGGTCAGAAAAGGTTGTAGGATCTCTTGGAACTGGAGTTACAGGATGGTTGTAATCCAGCATATGCTTGCTGGGAATCAAGCCTGGATCCCCTAGAAGAGCAGCCAATATTCTAAACTATTGGGCCATCCCTCCAGCCCCCAAAACTGCCCATTGTTATGGCATAGTTTTTATTAGTTTATTATGACAGCAAGAGTTTCTACACTCATTGCTGTTAGCATTACATGCTAAGCTGTTTTTGGCCGTTTTCCAGTGGCTTCTCTTCACTTTCTTCTGTTTGTACCAGGGTTTAAATAGGAAATTGCATGAGAGGCAAGAGGTAGACATGATTAAGCAGTCCTAGTCAAGGTCTGTTTTTCTTTGCCTCTCTCGACTGTCACAGCCTGGTGCAGGAGAATTTCTTCCTTTTAGACGACTTGAGACTGACAGCGTCTCAAGGCTCAGGGCACAGTGGTGCTTTTGTGGTGTCAGCCTCCTCTGTCATCTGAAAGACCTTTAAGCCTCAGGCACCTCTTAGCTCTTCTCTTTGCATGCACCAGTGGTTGTTGTTTACCGGTGCTGTTGCCACCTTGTGATTTATACCAAGGACACTTCCCAACGTACTATCTGGGGGACATTGAAAATATGAAATTGAGTTGTCTTTGTAGGCCTAACTATTGTTACTTTAAAAGGGATGGATTTTTGTTGTTGTTGTTTTGTTTTTGTTCTTTGAGACTACATATCTAACTTTGTGGCCATAGCATGTATGTAGAAGTCAGAGATAAACTTGTGGAGTTGGTCAGTTCTCTCTACCGTGGGGGGCGTAGGTCATTAGGCTTGGCAGCAAGTGCCTCTACCTACTGAGCTGTCTTGACACCCTGCTCATTTTTTTGTTTTAAATTGTAAAAAACTAGGTGCTATCAGGGTTACTATGTGATAGACAGAATGGGTTCCTTTGCAGGTGCTAGCTGTTTGTTTGCAAATACGGGCATGACATTTCAATGTCTCAACAGAGATAAAAAGATTGGTCTTTCTGGAGAAAGGGATTTCTCAATTGACAGAAAAGAAGACACAGCTCTCTCATCTTTTGTGACCTCTGTTGTATTGGGGCAGTCTGCCGAAGTGACCATCCTCACTTCTCACAGTGAGCTCTCTTTTTACAAACGATTGATTTCTTTTTATTTTATGTACATTGGTGTTTTGCCTGCCTGTATGTCTATGTGAGGGTGTCAGAATCACTGGAACTGGACTTACAGAGTTGTGAGCTGACATGTGGGTGCTGGGAATTGAACCTGTGTTCTCTGGAAAAGCAGCCAGTACTCCTAACCTCTGAGCCACCTCTCTGGTCTGAGAACTCTTTTTATCAGGAGCCTGTAAGTGCGGCAGCATCAGTGGTGAGCAACACAGACGGAGTAGGCACTAGGCAGTCTGTCTGAGTGCTACATGTTCATAGACATTATTTTCCAAGACCACCTGCCCAGTGCTTGATCCCTTGGGAACCTGTGGGTGGAATACCTGGAAGAGCCAGTTGGTCTTGGGGAAGTGGGTGTCTCCGGTTCAAACTGCTTCATCCAAGCAGTGTAGAGTGTGCTTCTAAGGCAGCCTTCCAAATCACAGTGTGCTGTTAATGTCTGACTGTCTTTGTTTGGTTGTAAGAATTTTATGATTTTCTGTAAGTAGCACCACTGTGCTGGCTCTTCATACAAGATCACCTCCACTCCCCCACCCTTCCAACTCCACTCTTCTCTCTCTTTAGGCAACAAACAGGCAAAATCCCATCCATATACTTAAAATCCATAAAAACACAAAATCAAAAATCATAACATAAAAGCAAAAGACCAGTAAGGTTAAAAATGCCCAAATAAAGTATTATATGAGACAATAAAAGTTCCAAAAAACAGCCAGGGCTACACAGAGAAACCCTGCCTCGAAAAACCAAAAAAAAAAGTTCCAAAAATACCATTGAGTTCATTTTCTGTTGGCCATCTCCTGCTGGTCTGAGACCTGCCCTTAAGTGTGGTTTGTTTAAATTAAAAAAAAAAAAAAAAAGATTTTTAACTTGAATTGCATTAAGTTCATTACATATTTGAAGGTAATTTACATTTGTATAATATGAACTGCATCCATAGTGTATCTTCACAAAGTATTCAAGACTGGCTGTCCTAGAACTTTCTATATAGCCTATTATGTAGATGGCTTTAAATCCTCCTGCTTCAGCCTTGAAAGTTTAGGATTATAAACATGAGCTACCGTTTCTTTAGATCTGTCAACTAGCATTTACGGTTTTGCATTTTGTTAAATTTTTATCTTAGATATCTACCTTTATGTATATGGGTGTTTAGAATAGTCATGTATTGTTGCTATCTAAAATTCACTTTATTTTAGTATGTTTACACTAAGACCAGCAGTTCTATTAAACTCTTAGGAATTCTTTTATATGTAGACATTTTGTCAATTTCTTTCCAGTGTTTTTACTTTTTATAGTTTTCCTGCCCACACTCTGCTGCCCAGGATCTCTAGGGTTGTGTAGGCTAGAAATGGGGTAACTGGCATCAGGTCTGGGTTGCTGGTTTCCAAAGCACCTCACGCTGTTGCTGTGAAGAGAGCATTTGCTGTGCGCCTTTTGTAAACATTCTTTATCAGGTGAAGGTTCTTCCTTGCTCTTCCTAATGGCTGGGGGTTTCTGGTCATGAAAGGATATCAGGATTTGTCAGAAGCCCTTCTTCCTCTGTCTCCTGGGTGCCTTTTTGCCTCATTCTTCTAATGCATTTTAAATATCTGTGAGGATGTCTGCTCAGCCAGAAACGTGATTCCAGCTCTGTTTTATTGGGCATGGCTTTTAGAAGGATGTAAGTGGTCATAAAAATGCTGTCCTTTCTCATATGTCTTATCTTCTCGTCAGTTCCATAAAACATCTTGCTGCAGCAGCAGATTTCTTTTACTGTTCATACAACTGTTTATTTTTAGCTATGGGTTGGTACTGGGAAATGACTGCTCATATCTATTTGTTGTTGAAATCGATGGTAAAAGGAGTCAGAATCCTGACTTAGTCACCCTTAGACTGCCTGAAGGTGTTTCCCAGCAAGCGACTTCACTTTCCTTGCATGTCTGGCTGGCTCTCCTCACCCTCACAAAGCATTTGCCATCGCAGGTGTGTTTTGATAGTCAGCTGTTTTGTTTAACTTATGTGGGCAAAAGGCCTATCTGAAACAGCAAGCTTATCACTGGGTTCAATGCTTCTTAATAGAAGAATCTTCCCTTAATTTGAGGCTAGCAGCTCCTGTGGTAGATTTTGCAGGTCTTCATCATTGCTGGCCCTGGTAGCTGCTCTGCCACCTTAATGCTCATGGGGCTTAGAGCAGCAGGCCTGACTAGACCACATTTGATTGAATTTTTATTACTTTTGAAATTTTTTCAATCTTGGCATTTCTTTTGTTTACTTTGAGAAAAGATCTCATGTAGCCTAGGCTGGCCTTGGACTTGCTGTGTAGCTGAGGCTAAACTGATAGGTCCTCCTCTCTCCCCACTCTACGTGTTGGACTTATAGGCACATGCCACCACACCCTTCTTTAATCTTGGGGTTTCATTTTCAGACTTCTAAATTGTTTTTATCGAATTTCATTTATTTTATTGTCTCTATCTTCATACCTCCGTATTTTTGTTCTTGTATCGAAGGGAGTTTGTTCCATCCCATTTCCTGTCTCAGAAAGAAGTACGCCATAATCTTGCATCTTCAACTGGTGTGCTTTTTATCCTTCTTATATTTACAAATCCCTAGATGTGTTGCTGTGATGTCACTAGATGAGTCACTGCCTCACAGAGGAGCCTTTCTGCAGCACTGCCCCCTCTGCTTCTAACTACATTTTTGTCATTTTGTTCAAGGCAAAGTTTTTCTCCTTCCTTCCCTTCCTTGCTTTGCCCTTCCCCTCCTTTCTCTCCCTGCTCTTTCTTTTCCTCTAGTGCAGGACAAGAACCCAAGGCCTTGCGAGTGCAAGGTAAGTATAGTGCTGAACCACACTCCCGAACAAGGTAGATTTGGCTGAGGCAGACATACACCCAGCTTCCATTTTTACTTCATTTCTTCCCCATCACCTGTTTTTCACACATACCCCTGATTTTTAGGTGAGTTCTTTTTTTTTTTTGAAGACAGGGTTTCTCTGTGTAGCCCTGGCTGTCCTGGAACTCACTCTGTAGACCAGGCTGGCCTTGAACTCAGAAATCCGCCTGCCTCTGCCTCCCAAGTGCTGGGCTTAAAGGCGTGCGCCACCACTGCCTAGCAAAGATATATTATTTATTTTATGTATATGAGTACACTGTAACTGTCTTTAGACACACCAGAAGAGGGCGTTGGATTCTACTACAGATGGTTGTGAGCCATCATGTGGTTGCTGGGAGTTGAACTCAGGACCTCTGGAAAAGCAGCCAGTGGTCTTAACCCCTGAGCCATCTCCCCAGCCCCCTTAGGTGAGTTCTTGATCTCCAGATCTTATAATCATTTCTTGGCCATCACTTTCTTCCTTTTTTTAAGATTTATTTATTTATTTTTTGCCTGTATGTATGGCTGTGTTGAGGGATCCCCTTGAACTGGTGTTACAGGCAGTTGTGAGCTGTCATGTAGGTGCTGGGAATTGAACCTGGGTCCTCTAGAAGAGCAGCCAGTGCTCTTAGCTGCTGAGCCATCTTTCTAGCTCTGACCATCACTTTTTTTAATGTCTCTGTAGTACCTAGTGCTGTGAGCTTTCTGTCAGGACAGCTCTAACCTTCTGTTGTTACTCCAGAATCTTCCTGAGTTCTCACCTGTTCTCTCCCCTCTTTCATAGATTCAGCTATATCTTATACTTATTTTATATACTTAAACTACCATATTCCTCCTCTTCCTCCTCCTCCTCTTCTTCCTCTTCCTCCTCTTCCTCCTTCTTCTTCTGTTTTGGAAACAGGGTGTCACTATGTAGTTTTGGCTGGCCTGCAACAGCTTTATGTAGACCAGGTTGGCCTCCAACTCACTGCCTCTGCTGAGATTAAAGGCATATGCTACCACTCAGGAAAACTACTAGTCTTGAAGGTGATTCTCAAATTGGTCTACTTTTGATGTCCTGTTTGTGACAGGATTTCATGTAGCTCATACTGGCCTCCAATTTCCTATGTAACTGAATAGGATACAGTTCTGAGAGGTAACCATTTACTCTCTAGACACATCTGGAATATATCTTTGCAGAGGCAGTTGATTCCTCAGTGCTCCCAGCAATCCCTAAACACAGCTCAGCATCCTAAGTATTGGCATTGTGGTAATTGAGTTTCCTTTGTAGAAAACTGAGTGGATGACTTAGCATCCTCATCTGCAGCCTCTCAACAGCAAATCGGGTATTGGACTCCAACTGGGCCTTCAAGATTGTATTATCGGATTCACATCACAATTCACTGGCTTCGTCAAGGGGCTAGAGCAGCAGCTCTCAGCCGTCCTAATGCTGTGTCCCTTCAATACAGTTTCTCATGTTGTACTGGCCCCTAATATTTTTGTTGCAACTTCATAACTGTGACCCCTATGAAAGGGTTGTTTGATGCCAAAGGGATCGTGACTTACAGGTTGAGGACCACAGGGTGAGATGGCTGCTTTAGTCTGTGATGGCCTCTCAATAGGGTTGGTCTGTGTGCTGCTGGGTGGGGCTGAGCACAGGAAAGCTGCCAAGTAGATAGCTGAAAATGCTGACTGTTCACGGTTGAACTTCTGAAGTATAAGGTGACAGGCTTATAAACAGTGATAACGGGTCATGCTTGCTAAATGCCCTTCTGGGAACAACAGCTCAGCAACAGCAGGGCTTGACAGCACCTTTACATCTTAGTGACATCTCTGAAGCAGGCATTCTTCCTTGTTTACTTGGTCTCTGGAAACAAGAGTGAAAAATACCTGTCTTTGTGTGAGTTTACTGAGGAATTAGATAGACCGTTTGGGCTTAAGTTCTCAGTACGAGCAAGCCGGCACATTTGACTGTCTCTGGCCATCTTTTCTTATCTGAATGTGCCCAAGAGTAGGGAAGCAGGTCCAGCCTGTTGTCTCATTGCATCCCTAGCCCTTATCTACTGATGTGTCCAGAGTAGGGAGTTTTGCTTAAAGAATGAGGATGCATTTATGTAGGCTAGGGCTAAGGATCAGCGAAATAGCAGTTTGATTGTCAAAGGTCCACATGCCTTCTGTCCATCTTTGTCCCCATTTCTCAGTGTTGGCTTCTCTGCTTAAGAGAAGTATCTCATTCTATCACGACAGTGGACAGGTTTGTGAAAAGAATTTTTTAGCTTCCAAAGCCTGTAGAGTATGTTTAAAAAGAAGTGGAGGTGGGAGTGGGGTGCCATGATCTGTCCAAACTACACCTGATGTCTATCCCCACCAGTGTAGGTTTCTCTTTTAGTAAACCTTTCACTGCTGAGGGCCCGGTCTCATTGGCTGCCAGCTGTTGAAATCACACACACACAGCCTCTTTGGTTTCTTTAGTTATTCCTTATTAGAAGCTAAGGGCAATTAGGTAGCTAACCCTATACACAGAACAGCAACATCTGACCTTTTAGAGCAATCTATTTGGAACCTAGCCTTTTCCAGAACATTCGGTGTTTATAAGAAGTGTGAAGGGAGCCAGGTGTTGTGAGACCCTGTAACCCCAGCACTTGGGTAGCTAGGACAGGTGCTCACAATCAAAGCCAGCCTGATGTATAGAGATGACAGTCCTTTCCTAAAAACAAACAAACAACCAAACTGTAACCAAGAGCAAAGTTAATTGCCAGTGCTGTCCCTTACATAAGATGCAGATGAAGCAAACCACACATTATGCACATAGTGGTGGTTGCTGATCTGTTGTGCCCTTAAAGACTGGAATGGAGGTGCATTTCTGTGTTGCAGCAGAGGCTGAGCACCTATGAAACAAGCAGGACTTCCCTCTCCTCCCCTTCCCCTTCTTTCCCTCCTTCCTTCCCTCTCTCCCTCTTTTTTCCCTTTCTCCCTCCCTCCTTCCCTCCCTCCCTCCCTTCATTCCTTCTTTCTTTGTGGCAGTATTTCTCTCTATGGCTCTGGCTGTCCTAGAACTCGTTCTTTAGGCCAGGATGACCTCGAACTCAGATATTGGCCTGCCTCTGCTTCCCAAGTACTGGGATTAAAGGAATGCACCACTAAACTCTGGCTAAGCAGAACTTTGTTAGCTAAGAACACTTTGCTACACTTGCTGTTCATGTGAATTCTCAGAGGCTTGGTAATACACCATCCCAAAATCTCCATAGCTTATAATGGGTTTAGTTTATTTCTTAAGAACTGGGTGGTCACTGTGGCACTCTGCACACTGTTGTCATTTGGAGGTCTAGGCTGTTGGAAGTCCACCTGGGTGCTTGTGTGTTGGTTCTTCTAATGACACACCTACCACTAGTCACTTCACTGCTCAACATAAGTTATATGCCATGTTCAGGGGACTAGGCAAACACAGACCTACCTTGTCCCAGAAGGGAGGAAAGCCTGCACTTCATAAATACAGCAGTGACTACTGATGATTTAGTTTGGTTGTTTGGAAACAAGGTCTCATGTGTCCCAGGCTGGCCTCTAGCTCTTAATGTAGGCAGGGATGACTTGGAACTCCAGATCCTCCTGCCCGACTCATGAGTGCTAGGATTGCAGGGGTGTGCCACCATGCCCAGCAGGAGGATTGCAGGGGTGTGCCACCATGCCCAGCAGGAGGATTGCAGGGGTGTGCCACCATGCCCAGCAGGAGGATTGCAGGGGTGTGCCACCATGCCCAGCAGGAGGATTGCAGGGGTGTGCCACCATGCCCAGCAGGCTACCACTGGTTTTTCATTGGTTCTTTTAGGGGTAAAGCTGACATTTAATTCATTAACACTTTATATCGCATATTACAAAACTAGAGAAAAAAATATTTTTTTGAGACAGGGTTTCTCTTCGTAGCCTTGACTGTCCTGGAACTTACTCGGTAGACCAGGCTGGCCTCAAACTCACAGAGATCCAACTCCCTCTGCCTCCTGAGTTCTGGAATTAAAGATGTGTACCACCATTGTTCAGCTGAGAAATGTTTGTAGGAAGAAAACATGGCTGAGGAAGAGGTATCTCCTTCACTGGCTTTCTTGAAGTGCTGAGTGTATTTGATATCTGTGTCCTAGATGCTTCCTACATGAAGTTAAGATTGCTTTAGAAATTAAGTTCAGTAATTCTGAGCAGCAGATGCCTTTCTCCTTAGGAAGGCTTTGTGCAAATGACCCTTATTTCCTGAGACTTCTGACCTTGGAGAAGTCCTGATGGCTGCAGAAAGCTTTTGTGGGGTTTTGTTCTGTCTTTTGTTTTTGTTTTTTGTTGCTGTTGTTTGTTTGTTTGTCTTTTTTTTTTTTCGATTATCAGACAAAAAGTGTTTATTAAGTATTTACTAGGAGAACATTACTAAATATAGTAATTTGTCTTTTACACTAATTCTCTACCTCCAAGGAGTCTGTAGTTCAGCAAATAGGATGGGTTACCCAAAGCCACTGTTTGGTCTTGGAATAGTCTCTCCTTGGAAAGTACTAGAAACTATGTACTTTCTACTAGTACTACAGCTCTCTGTTGACTTGGTGCTGTTGTATGGGAGCCCCCCACTATGCATGGCTTTTGTAACTAAGCACCACTTTGATCAAATTGGATTTCACCCAACCAGAAGGCATGTACATGCTTTGTGTGGAGTAATATGGTACCTAGTTGTGAGGCTTAGTTAGCAGTATTTATCAGAAATAGAGAAAAGAATGAGACTTTGAAGATGTCCCTGTTCTGAGGCTAGACTCTGAGCGTTGGCAGGCAGGATAGATGGCAGACTACCTTCAGCTTCTAGCTGAAAGTCGGGAGCTCTTCATAGGGAAGCATGGCAGGCACCTGCTGCCGCCTGAGTATGGTGGCTTTGGTGCTGACCACTGCATCTGGGAGGGACTTCTTTTGAGTCACGAGGCTGGTGAGAAAATCCCCACAGTATGAAGTAGAAGATCAGCATCAAGTGAGAAGAACAGCGAGGCTGTATGAGCTCCCACCAGAGAAGTCTTTGAGAGGAGAGCCAGGGAAAGAAATTGGTGATAGGCAGCTGCCCGGTGCCAGGAATTATGACATGGACTTTATGCATCCTTATCTTTTGTAGGTGTGGTGATGTCTTCCAGTAACAAATAAGGACGCTGAGGCTTAGGTTAAAAGTTCCTGAAACTTAAACCCATGTTCTTGCTACACAGAATTGGAGAACTTTAAAGTATGATTGTTATATTGAAAACTGTGTATTTTTGTCAGTTTTTCTTTCAAAACTAGAAAACAAAAGAGTAGAAACAAGCTGATAGTGGATACCTACCTTTGATCCCAGTATTCAGGAGACGGATAGGAGAATTGTAAGTTTGAGGCCAATTTAGGTTACACAAAGGCTTGGGATCTGATGGCACTGGGGAGGACATACATGTTGGGAAGGGGTCAGTGGGAGATGGGGTACTTTGCATAAACTCCAGCTCAACCAAATATATATCTGTAGACTTTTGAGACTGTGTAACCACTGGTCTCGGTGTCCTTGACGCCTGTTGCTAATCAGTGGTACCCAGGGCCACTTTCCAAAGGCCCCCTGGTGGCAGCTGGAGGCAGGGGTGCTGGGTGGAGGGTAGGAGAGTAGGGAAGCTGGATTGGATGCAGAGTGTGTGCTCAGGGCTAGTCGGAGGATTTAGAGTGGCGGACAGGGGTGACAGTGTGAAGCCTTGTCTTCCTCACCTTAAAGCATTCTTTGTTCTTAGCTTCCATAACATACTGACCTGGAAGTGTTTCCCATTCTGGCCATTTTCTTTAGCCTTCTGGGCTTTTTACCTCTCTTGGTGTTACGTGTTTTTGAGATTAGGTGTACATGTAGGGCACTCAAGCACATTGCAGTGCATACTCAGGGTGTCCAAGACAGCCTCCAGCGCCATGCAGCTCCGCACTGACCGCTGTGACTCTTCCCAAGGAAGCTAGTCTTCACAAAGTCCTTGTGGCACCTGTCCCACTTGCAGACTGAAGCAGGCTATCTGTATGTCCCCAACACCCTTGACTGCTTTTGTAGCTGCAGCTGTCACAGCATGTCACAGTATGTCTTTGCTTATGGTGTGGTTAGGAGCAGAGACTCAAGCCCGGATGGCTGGACTTGAATCCTAGCTCTACCGTGTAGGAACTCTGTGCCGTTTGCCAGAGTCCTTGACAGTGGCAGTGAGAATCATACATACAAAGTACTTAGAACATAATAACTACTTACTCAGCTTGTTTCCCTACTGGGTATTGTGTAGTATTGTGAAAGTGTGGTCAGACCGTCTTGTTCAAATATTTCCAGTTACACATGGACACATATTGACTATGTGGTTACCGTAAATTCATGTATCCTCTGTTTTAGGACTGGAGAAAGAATTAATAAAGCATTCCTGTCCATGATGTAGTGGAAAATAAGATGTGGCGTTTGTTAACTAGTGATGACTATAGAGAGGGCACAATACAGGTGTTCGAGGCTTTGGTGGACATGGCCTGATGCTTATGTAGGGTAAGGAGAAGGTGTCTGATAAGATAGCATTTGAGCAGAAAGAAGAGAGAGATGTGATGCTGGAGCAGAGCATTCCAGACTCCTGGAGCAACTCGTAAACGGACCTGAAAAGAGGCAAACGATTTCATGGCTGGACCACAGTTGGAAGGTAGGAAGCAGTAAGAGATGAGGAGTGGGAGATGTAGGAAAAGGGTGGGGAGATCACTGCAAGCCATGATTACAGAAGAATCTTGTGCAGAGAGAAGGTGCCATGTGCACATAGTGCCTGGTGTGTGTGTGTGTCTTTGTGTGAGTATGTGTGTCTGTTTGTGTGTGTAGGTGTGTCTGTGTGTTTGTGTGTGTCTGTGTTTGTCTGTGAGTCTGTGTTTGTGTCTCTGTGTGTGTCTGTCCCTCCTTCCATTTCCCCCTGTCTTTCTTTTTCTTTCCCCCTCTCCCTCTCCTTTATTGTCTACCACAATAAACAGTTAAATCACACTGTATTGCCATAAAGCAAAGTCTGAGTTTGAGGCCAGGTAAAATGATAAGTTGTCTGCAGATTATCCTTTCCCTTGCCTAGAAACTGTAATTAACTTCACAGCCTCTGGGAACCAAGGGAATGTGTGCCCTGTAAAGGGACTGGCCCAGTGCCTGCTTCAGGGCACATTGTAGAGCCTGAAAGTAGTTCGGTGCCAGTGGAAAACTGCACAGTACATTACATTTGCTCACTGCTCAGCTTTTCGACCTATGAGTGCCTATGACTGGAAGAGTTAAGCTTATGTTTGTTAGAGAGTAAGTTTTTGAACCTTTTCCTGACATCAGCCAACACTAACAGAGAAATACCAGGGTGTCCTTCCTGGGCTTAACTATTGAAAGAAGAAATTAACTACAAGAAGAAATATTCCACAAAGCCCAGAGTGACCAGTTCATGGATTTTGCAAGTTACTATGTAACTGTGTCCCTTCTGATTTTTCAGGACACATGAACCAGAATTACACCTTTCATGGGCTAGGCAAGTGCTTTGACAGGCCTCATCAATTCTGTAGTTCATTTCTTTGGGGAATAGTTATGATTTGCCATCTCAAATCACCAGCATGTCATCTTATAGCTACATAAAACCAGTGAAGTTGTGGATCTGGTAGGTATAGAACTGCATACCTTTGCTTATTGGGGATTGGAGTTAGTAATTATTTAGCTCAATTAATGCCGAGTTTGCATTTATTTTTACTTTCTTTCCATGAGTCCTCTGCTACTACAACTGTTAATTCTGACTATAGTTTTTTTTCCTAAGACATGTTAACTGTCTGCACCCTGTCTAAGCAACTGAGGCCTTTATAAAAAGACAGGCATACTGTGTTCTTTTCTCTCCCTTCCTTCTACCTTCCTGGAAACCTTTAATAATGTTAAATGGCCCTGACTGGTTAAGCAGCTGAGTTTTCCTGAGAGGAGAAAGTACTTGGGACTACTACCTAAATGGTGAATTCAGAGCCCATGGGTATTCACACACAATGACTGCCATAATCTCTCCCACCTGCTTTTCTAGCTTCACCTCTTGCCAGTTCCTGCCCCCAGCCTTGTGCCCAGTGACACTGAACTGTGTAGCACTGAACTGCCAATATGGCTTGTCTTCAGGGATATTATTGCTTTGTATGTGTCTTATCCCAGCATGGACAAGGGTGACCGTAGAATGAGACCCTGGGCTTTTTTGTGGCAATGGTTCAGAAGGAACAGGAAATGTGAGATTAGCAGTCACACCCTAAAGACAGGTTTGTGGTCCAGCATTTGGATCACTACTGACGATCAAATGATAGGGCTTCATTTACCTTATTGTGCTGTGATTGTTCTAGTTAGGAAGGGTGTAAGAATCCAGAGGACAGGGTGTTCTTATCACCATTGCGCTAAATGACTCAGCTACACCAGGGATGGAAGTGGTTTGTTCATAGTGTATCTCATGCAGTGGAGCAGGGGTTTTTTGAGGGTTACTGAATCTTGACAGTAGATGTTCTTTTATTATAGTTAGTTTCTGACAGGTACTTCTGGGGATAGTACTGAGTACCTCTCTTCACTGAGCTAAAGGAGATAAAAACTGGATTCTGGTGTGGAAGAGTTAAACGAGATAATGAGGTGGCTTTGAGAACAGCCACTGAGTAACCAGCCCCCATCTGGTATTTGCTTTGTCAGCCAGAGTGACCAGGTATGCCTGGTACGTCATGTAATAGTCTTCTTCCTGCATCATTGTTTTTAATCCTTAGACTAGGAAGCTAAGCTTCTGGGTCTTCCCATTTGCAGGTAAAGAAATGGACTTAGAGAGGGATCCAGCCTCTTCTGGCTACACAGTGATAAATAGTAGAGTCAGAATTTGCCTGGCATGTGTCTGAGTCTGCCCTTCTACACCATGGCACACTACCTATAGTGTGCTTTCTCTCTCTCTCTCTCTCTCTTTTTTTTTTTTTGGTTTTTCGAGACAGGGTTTCTCTGTGTAGCCCTGGCTGTCCTGGAACTCACTCTGTAGACCAGGCTGGCCTCGAACTCAGAAATCCTCCTGCCTCTGCCTCCCAAGTGCTGGGATTAAAGGCGTGCGCCACCACTGCCCAGCTTGTAGTGTGCTCTCGTGCTTTAGCATCCTAAACATGGGAACTGATGGACTAGAGTTGTGTTCTGTTAGTCCACAGTTATCTAGGGCAAGGACAAAATTCAAGCAGACAAGGTCAGGATTGTCCTCTGTGCTCAGTACCATGTGGATTTGAGACCAGTAGTGCAAGCAGTGGATGAGGGGAAGTGAATGGTAGACTAGAAAGAAATAGCCTGTTAGAACTTTGGTTTTGCTTTTGCCCAGGCTGACCTTGAACTTACAGCAGTTCTTTTCTCTCAACCTCCCAGTATTGGAATGACAGGTGTGCACCCTGGACCTGACTTCAGCATATAGACTCACTCTGTATAGGGATCCCAACTCTAGTAAGCATTCTTGATCACAAAACCATTTCCCCAGCCCCACAAAGCATTTTTAGAGAGATAAATTAGGGATGTAGCTTAGAGGTAGAACATTTGCTCTCATGCACAAGGCCCTTCATCTGATCCCCTGAACTAACAAAACAATTTAGAGAACCCTAACTCATAATGGGAATTGGTTTCTTTTTAAAAGTTAGAGATAAGGAGCACTGAGCATAGTTGGCTAAGTCAAGTGTAAGTCCTCAGAGAGCATAAATCACAAAGCTAGCGAGTGGTGATCCTCTCACTATGGAATTTCTAGAACATGAAGAATATCCAGTTGCTAGGTGATTTGTACCCCGCCCTCCCCCCTCAGCAGGGACACTTAGTTTCAGGCTCCCCTCCCTGAGCTGACACAGCATTCTGTACAGGTCATGGTACTCATTGTAATCTTCTTTTATTATAGTTAATTCAGTGCAGGTTTTATCTTTCTTGATTCCAAGTGCATGAGGACATGGTCCACATCTTATCATCGCTCTTCCTCTCAGCACTTAACATTATGTGATGTTAAACATATTTGAAAAGATAGTGAAGCTGAGGGGAATGTTTTGAACATAACACATTACCTCTGTGCAGTAGGTCTGGTGTCTTAGGACCAAACAGCTGATAATCTGAGCTTCTAAAGGCATCTCAGCATTATAGTGCAGCACATTAATTGATCTTAACTGGGATAGGGTGAGGGTGCTAAACAAAACATGCTATTTTACAGTCCTGGAGTACTTTCAAAGTTTCCATTAAAATAACATGATGATGATTTAAGAATTAACTCTTTCCTGCACTACTTTATCTCCCTAGTTCCTCGGTGGAACCAAGTATGCCTGCTTCCTTATGCCCTCCACGCTGTGCATTTCAGTATCCTTATGTTGAGGATGGAGACAAGCCCTTCCCAAGGACACTTGAGTGCCAGAACCTCCAGCCCTGGTTCACATCTCAATCAAGTCAAAGAACATTCTGCCTCTAAACCCCGTAACAGTCATTACCACTGAAAGCAAACCTTCTAGGAAGACACCAACAGTGGTCAAATCTGATTATCATACTTACTTTTGGCACAGAATCACAAGGTAGTGCACAGACCTGAGAATAGCAGTGCTCTGTATGTCTTGAGATGCTGCAAAGCACTAGGCTCCAGATCGAGAGTAGTGGAGAGGAAAAGGCTCACTCACCAGGTCTCTAGGACATGGTTCTGCCTGTGTGCTCTCCATTTCTTTCTTATGTGGAATATATGAGAACTAAAACTGACCGTAAGCCAAGGTCATTTCTCTCCCCAAGTCTGTGCTGAGTCCATTCTGGTTCTCTCAGAGTACATACCACCTAGCAGACAAAAAATGACCCACCCTCTTCCCCAAGAATCTCTTCTCTATTTGCACTCTGAAGACTTTTCATAGAAATTACTCAAGCAATTTAAGCCAAGAGGGGATAGAAAATACTTTCTATCCTGGCTTTTTCTGTAGTTACCTTGTAAGCTTGGTTTGTAAGTGATTAGGAATTCCTGGTTAGAGCATGAGTGTTGTGAACTTGGTGCCCTGATTGTCTAACATAAGCAGAGTGACCGTGTTCTTTTATATTTGGTTAGTATTTTATTGATTCTATTTCATCAGTGGCAGGTAGGAGTGTGTGCCTCTGTCTTGTAAGATTTTATCCTGTGAAGAATTGTGACTGTCAGTAAGCTAAGGCTGTGCTGTGGCTAATGGGCTAATAGTGTCCAAGAGATGTTACCTACCCTCCCGGCCCAAAAGCCTCCAGGATGGGGTCCTACCGGCTCCACCGAGAGCTGCCCTGTGTTGTGGAGTCAGTTCTGGAGGTGTTCTGAGGCACTGCACTTTAGGTAACATTGAAGCTGACTCCTCGAGCTTCACTTTGTATTTATTGGCGAAGGTGTGTGAGGCTGACTGCTTCAGATTTGGAGCGTGGCCAAGGTCAGGTTTGAAGATGGCTCCACTAGAGGAGAAGCCTGACTTGAGTGCTTTGCTACACCCTTCCTCTTCTCAGACAGTGGTAGTGACTGCTGACAAGGTTAGAGGCAGAATGCTCTTTGATTCGTCCCAGGGATGGGAGGGACCCTTGGAGGTTTGGGCCCTGTGTCCTTGGGAAAGGCTATTGAAACTGACTTGTCTCCACCCTCAAAAATTCCACAGCCCAGTTTCTGTAACTTTGAAGTGGCATCTGTGTCCTTCCTGTTGTACTCTTGTCAATCTTATTGTGAAGTTACCAGGCTCATTTTAATCTGTTTGATCTGACGTGGAGTTTCAGAGGGCCAAGTTTGCAGGCCATGCCAGATCAACAAGCTGTGTCACCTCAGCCTACTACTGGATCTTCATTACACAGCAGTTATGAGCAAATGCTTCGTAGGCACATTGCTCTGGGCACCCATGGGAGATTTAACATGGGACCTCAAATGAGCACATTAGACAAGAGACCTGCAAAGAACAGCACCACAGTGCCCTGACTTAAATGTCTCAGTAGGCACTCAGTCAAATCAGATGTTGACTCTACCAACAGAGGTCCTTAACGTCCTTGACTTAGGTGGCTCCATCCAAGGTAGTCAGAACCCCAAACCTGGAAGAATGTTTTTGATTTTCACACAACTGTTTAGCACGGTCACCATGAAAGATGGGTTGAAGGCAGCAAGGTGTGGGGATTGGCAAATCTCAGCAGTTGACAGCATTACAGACCCTAGCTCTCATTTGGGGAAAGTGCTTTCTTTCTACTAGGAGGTCCCAGCAGGTGGACAGTCCTTCTCCTTTTGTGCTGAGAATCAGACCCAGGTCCTTGAGCATGCTGAGCATGTATTCTCTGTGTGAACACTGCAGCTCTCGAGTAATTTAGCATTTCTCCTGCCTTTCAGTCTTATGTCTTGCACATCTGTAGCAGAGCTGCTGGTCAGCTTTTGTATGGCCCAGATTAAACACACTTGGTACTCTCAATATACATCAGACAATAGTCCTGTGTCATCTATGGATACCGAGTACTAACTGCTACATTCCCATTCCCATCTGACTGGGACATTTCTGTCACCTCTAGAGGGTGCCTTGAACACATAACTTACATCTTTTTTTTTTTTTTTTTGAGACACTTTTATAATCCAGGCTATCCTCATACTTGTGATCCTCCTGCCTCAGCCTCCCAAGTGCTGTGATTACAAATGTAAGCCAACATACCCTGCTATAAACAGGTAACTTCTACTAGCAGAAAGTACTAAAAGAAAATATTAGATGTTCAGTCAATCTAGATGTAGACAAGGATGTAACAGCTTTTTAGATGAGAAAAACTAAAGAGATACAGATATCTGAGTGGGAGTTAGGATAGGGGCAGAGCAGAGGCATGGCAAAACAGGCAGAGTATCTGTAGAGCATCTGGCAAGTTAGCTGAAAATCACTCCTACTTTGGCTATTGTGAGATAGAGGTTTCAAGAGAAAAAATTTAAGTAGTATAGAACTGTAAATACCAGCTTTCACTCATTAAAGTGTGGCTATAGATTTATGCAAACCAATCTCAGAAAACCCCAGCTGCTCCCTGATGTTGTGCCAACTCTTAAGATTTCAGATGCATCTCTCACCTACATTCTCATATCAGATTGTTCTCGTGGAACCATGGGGCTGTCTCAAACCTTTTGTTCAGATAAACTCTTCTCCCTCTTGTGAGTATTTCTAGGTCAGAGGACCATTGGATTGGCCAAGAACTGAGAAATCAAATGGCACTTCTTATTTAAACTCCAATAAGCAATTCTGAAGATAATATCATTGTGATAAATGTTGAGTGAGCTAAGAGAAGACTATTTCAGTGATAACTGTGTTTCTTCAGTGCACACTGTTCACTAACTGTTAGGCTCTTGACCTTTGCTTTCTTCTAGTCTCATCTTTTCCTGTTTGCTTTTTATTTTTGCGATTATAATTTCTCCCTTCCCTTTCCTCTCTTTAAACCCTTCCATATATCCTTCCTCCATTCTACTTCAAATTCATGGCCTCTTCTTTCAATAGCTGTTATTGTGTGCATATACATATCTGTATGTACATATACTTAAATATGTAACTGCTCAGTCTGTACAATGTGACTTGCTCTCATGTTCTCACGACTGAGCGTTTGGCACTGGACAAGCAGAGAGTGTGCCCTTTGCCGGGGTGACCACTGTTCCTCTGTTGCCTGTCCTTCTTGGTGGAGGGTGGAGGTCTTATGGGCTTTTCCCATTCAATATGCCAGTCCATTGGTCTCATTCTTGTCCAGCTCATATTTGGGCAGTCATGTTGGTGAGACTTTATGGGTGTAGCTTCTGACATTCCTAAGAGACACAGTCTCAGCAAACTCTCCATAGTCCCATTATTTTGAGTGTCATGTACATGACTCAGGTGCAGGCTTCCTCTCCTCCCTCCCTCCTTTCATTGGGGGCAGTACTTTAACGCTGAGTTTCTCTCAGGTATTTGCCTAGATTTCTGCTGGCATCCTCCAGGGCAGCCCATCAGCCACCACCTGTCCTCTCACAGAGCTCTTCTTTGTGCTCTGCCCGTATCTTCAGTTTGGCAGTTGCCTGGGTTCAGTTTCATTTCTTGGCTTCGTGCTTCCCACACCTATGTTTGGCAGCCTTCAGATGTCTTAGCTCACTCTTATCCACTCAGATAAGTTTTACTACCTCTTATTTAGAATTCCTGACTGACATGCAAGGTTACTGTGGATTGCTGTTTGTTCATTCCTGTGCGTACTTGCATCCGTGGAGCCATGAACCTAGCCAAGGGTGCTTGTGTTTTCATGAGATATTGATGGAATTTAATCACGTATACACAGCAAGCCAAGAATGGGGAGAGAGAGAGTAAAAATTAAACGTGAACACTATAGAAAGATACAGTGGCATATGCCTTAATCCTACTGTGCTGGGCAACAGAGGCAGGTGGATTTCTGTGAGTCAAGACTAGTCTGGTCTATATAGAGAGTTCAAGAACAACCAGGTACACGAAGAGACCCTATTTCAAATAAAATACAATAAAAATAAAGGCATCTAGCAGGATTCTCCTGTCACATCACAGGTGCTGGGATTTTCCTTTTGTGGGGATGCAGGGAGTGCCTTTTTTCATAATTTCATACATGTGTGAAATATACTTTGGTCATATCCCTTTCATTATCCTCCTTTATCTCCCACTCCTGATGAATACCACATTCTTCCCAACACCCCCCCCCCCAAAAAAAAAAAAAAACCAGTACAGGAGAGATTCTTGGCTTTTGAGGCAGGATCTCACTTTGTCCCTAGGCTGGTTTAGAGCTCATGATCTTCCTGACTCCTACTCTGGGTGCCAGGATTGTGGGCACCAGCCTGGCAGGCTCTCCTCTAGAGCAGTGAAATGATAAAGGGTGCCTGTGGGTGAGCTGCATAAGCTAATGGTGTAGCACTAAGATCCAGGAGATACCTTGGCCTTAACTGGTGGCTCTTGGAGTTTTGTTTGTAGCAAGTGAGAGTAGGTTTGGACTTGGGAGAAAATCATATTAAAAAGCCTAATAAGCATATCTGGAGGATCACCGTGCTGTCTGTGGACTCTCAGCTGTTGAAGGTGATGCGGCCTCTTGGTCTCTCCCCACCTCCCTTCCTTTTCTTCCTGGTCCTTGCTTATTTTCATTATTGAAACATGTAACCCTGAAGCTGACCCAACTCACATCTGATCTTTCCTTTATACTGTAGTCTTCCTGAGTCTCTTGATTATTACACATATTCTGGATTCCTCAAGAAAAATGCAGGAGTGATCATCCAGGCACAAAATCCATGAGTTGCACTGTGTGTCCAGGAAAATATGACTGTTTTCTGCTAGCATTAAGTATTAGGTTTGGTTTGGGTTTGGAGACTGGCTTCAAACTCCCTGTATAGCTGAGGATGACCTTGAACTTCAGATCCTCCTGCTTCTACCTCCCAAATGCTGGGATCATAAGCAAGCATGCACTAGCACACCTGCTTTATTCAGTGCCGGGCTTGGGTCCCAGGGCCTCGGCGTGCCAGGCAAGCACTCTACCAGCTCACCACCCGCCCTCCACCCTTTAGTTGCTTCATTCACTTTTCTCTTACTGCTTTCCTTTTGCTCATTATGTTTAGCGATGTCTCTGGATTTGCGTTTTCTATTTTTAACTTCAATCCTGTAGGGTTTTTTTCCTTCCATTTTGCCTGAGTCCACTGTGACCACTTTCTCGTCTTCTAGTCTCCCTCTCTGTTGTAAGCTCTCGATTTCTACTTGGAGTTCTTGCTTCATAGACACAACTGTTTCTCCTCCCTTGACCTCTTGAGTAGCGGGGATTACAAATATGTGCCACCATGTTCCCACAAATACATTTTTTAAATTGTAATTTGTTTTATCCGCAGTACTGGAATCAAATCTAGGATCTTGTGTGTGCGAGTGCTGTTCCTCTGAACTGTCTTCTGCCCTGTGTTTTCTTGGCCCACACTTTTCAGAATGCCGTGTTGTGACTGTGCACCCAGCATCCGTGTTCTCGTCTGTGACCACAGTCTACCGATTGGCTTTCCTCATTTTCTTCATTGTTCCCTTATTTAGCTTCTGTGTTGACTTCTCTTTATAAACATCTTTAAATACATTTGCTTTTCTGGTGCTAGCTATTTTTGGGAGTTTTGTTTGGGGGTAGGGTATTGTAAGCTGGGCTTTGTTGTTCCCATGTTAGAGACTTGTAGTTGAAATCTGTTCACCTTGTTTCTAGGCAGCTAATAAAGCTAAGCATCCACGAGTTTCTGTAGTGTAAAGACATTTTCTGCTGCCACAGGGACCACATCTGTGAGGCACAGACAGCAGGCTTGTGTATTTTTTATTTTTATTTATTTTTTTTTTTTGATGTGGTCCAACTCTAGCTCCAAGGAAATTTCTGCCCTCCATCAGCAAAGAATTTCTTTGGTGTGTGCTTTGCCTTCAGGAAGTAGATTTCATAGGCCTTCTGAGGTCACAGCTCCCATCCTCTCTGTTACCTCTTTTCCTTCTATGAAGCAAAGGGAGCCTTGCCTGAGCTCCCTGCTCTCATCTCTTTGCCACTGTTTGGAGGTCTGGGATTTGTGTTTCCTTCTGGTTTTGTTGAAAATGGGTTTGCAGTTTCATTTCTCCCTGCTATATTTAGAACACACTTGAATGGCTTTTGGGAATTCTGTCTTTAGTTCAAATTAGAAGTTCTCTCCAAGTAGTGATGGTGCGGATGGCACACTTTTGGTCCCAAGACTCAGGCAGCAGAAGCAGATGAATCTCTGAGTTCGAGGCCAGCCTGGTCTACAGAGTGAGTTCCAGGACAACCAGGTTTCTGTCTCAAAAACAAAACAAACGTTCTTAACATTTTTCCTATCTTCTGATTCCCACAACATTATAAATTAGGTCTTTTGCTATATTTTGTTCGTAAAGCCTCTGTAGTCACACTTTCTTCTGTCTTCTGGATCTGTGAAGCCAAAGAGTAAGATGTGGGAAGGCCTTTTACCCATTCAGCATGGTTACTCTGTATTGTCCATTGTTTTGGGCCCTGAGGTAAAACATTGCAGAGTTCCCACTGGAGCTGTCACAGCAGCTCTAAGCCTAATGATGATGCCCTGTGCACCGGGGTCATAGGTGAATGCTGTGACAGATACAGCGGTCAGCTCCACCTACGTTCAGCGCCTGGTTCTGGAACCCATGGCTCCTGGAGCTGCAGACTCCATTGCATTTTCTCAGATCTGAAATGAAGGAGCCGTCCTGCTTTCACTTCTGCTGCTGAGATGAAGCATCCTGACAAAAAGCAGCGTGGAAGAGGAAAGGCTTACTTGGCTTACAGTTCCAGTCCATCACCTGCATAGACAGCAGAGGGAAGTGAATCCACCCACTGCCTGCCGCTCTCAGACCTTCTTCCTGTCTCCTATATCAATTAATAGTCACAGCAGTCATACCCATAGACCAGTGTTTCTCCATTTCTTCAGGAGTTGGACAACCCTTTCACAGGGTTTGTATCAGATATCCTACATATCAGATATTTACATTATAGTTCATAACAGTAGCAAAATTACAATTAGGAAGTAGCAAGAAAAGTAATTTTATGGTTGAGGTTACCACAACAAGAGGAACTGAGTTAAGGGTCTCTGCATTAGGCAGTTTGAGAACTACTGCCATACAATAACCCAATAAAGACAGTTACTCAATTCAGACTCTCTTCCCAGATGATTCTAAGTTGTGGCAAGTTGACATTCAAAACTAACCATCACAGTGACCAAACGTCAAATAAATTTTGTGAAATTAAAACAAGTTCTCTAAAGCACTTGGCACATGGTGATACTCAGTGAAAGCATTGCTTTGCACCAATGAAGACAAGGGGGTTTAAGCAAAAGCCAGTGAAGCACTAAGAGTGCTTGACTACAGATAGGGCTGTCTGTGTCTCCGTAAGGCTGGCTGTCCAGCAGAGGTCTTCATCCATCTCTGAACACATTGCAGCATACCTGCCCTGCCCCCAACCCCATTCTGCTTTCTGTTTCTATATTTGACAACTTTAGGTACCTCATAAAATGAATTCTTATAGTATGTCTTTTTTGTTTTTTTTGTTTTTTTTTTTTTTGGTTTGGTTTACTTTTGCTTGTTTGGTTTTTTTGAGGCAGGGTTTCTCTATAGATCAGGCTGTCCTGGAACTTACTCTGTAGACCAGGCTGTTCTTGAACCTGAGATCCACCTGCCTGTGCCTCCTGAGTGTACCACCACACCCATGTTGTAGTGTATCTTTTTGTGTCTAATTTAGTTTACTTACAACAGTGTCCTCAGGGTTTATCCATATTGTATGGGTGTGTGCAATAAGTTGTGACACTTCCTCTCTTTTAAAGGCAGCATATAGTCTATTTTATGGACATATCATATTTTATTAATCCATTCATCAGAGAGTGGACACTCGGTTGCTCCTATCTTTTTGCCCATTGTGACTATGTTGATATGAACATGGCTGTATAAATATCTCTTTGAGTCTCTGTTTTCAGTCTTTTCAGTGTGTACCCAGAAATTGAATTGTTGAGTCATACAGTATTTGCTTTCTGAGGAACTCGCACACGGTTAATACATCCAGAGGACTATTTGATAGGGAAGTGTAAGCAATGGAGTTCCTCCAAGGAATAATATGAAAACCAGTCTTGCATAACATTTTTTAAATATGCCTAAATAATTGCAATATGAAACTTTTACTATTAAGTATTATTTACATATAGATGTAAATTAATGTATCGTATGGATAATGTATATTGTATAGAATTTAGAAAGGAGAGGTAGAGAGCAGAGAAGTGGTAAGACTTACTAAATGGCTACACAGAGGGGTTACTTCATTATGTACTCCTTCCTCAAGGTCACAGGACAAATCCCAGTTCCATGTGTTAGTGCTTTCTTTCAGCTTACTGTGGGCAGAGTCTTGA
The DNA here is from genome assembly GCA_021653895.1 of Mastomys natalensis. Lineage (NCBI taxonomy): Eukaryota > Metazoa > Chordata > Mammalia > Rodentia > Muridae > Mastomys > Mastomys natalensis. The sequence goes on from JAJTUV010001799.1 coordinate 75,840, forward strand.
GGACACAGTCAGATGCATGAGAGCAGGCTCACACATCTTTTCCTCAACTTTCTTGGTTCCAAAGAACAAGTTGACACTTGAGATTGGAGGTCAGTTGTCTAAACTAGGACACACACACCACACACACACACACACACACACACAGAAGAGAGAGGATACTCTGCTTTGAACCCAAGCTACCCTCTCAGCCTTGTCTTTAGTCTCCTTACATGAAGCTGCTGTCCTAGCCAAGCCCAGGAGCTTTGCAGACCCACCAGTCCTAGTAGCTGAATTGCTTTCCCAGGGCCTTTTCTGACCCCTGTACACTAGCCCAGTAGTTCTGCACTTACTTGTAACAGCAGTAGTACTTTCTACCTTTCTGGTTTAACAGAAAGTAATTACAAGTCTCGTTGATACGATTTAGTTTGAAATATAAAGTGCCAGGTTGGGCCTGCAGAAGTTGGCAACATCTAGTTGAGAAATGAGACAGAAGGATTGTGAGCAGAGGGTCATCCTGAACAATTTAACAAGAACATTGCTAGGCTGTAGGACACTGGTTAGGTGGTTAGTGCTTGTCTACCATACACAAAGCCCTGGGTTGAATTCCCATGATTATAAGCAGGCTATGATGGCACCCAGGACTCCCCATTGCAGCCTTTCTGTCACCACATGTAGTGGTTAGAATGGCCCCTGCTCCATTGATGCAGTAGTGCATCAAGAGTTAGCTTTGCTTAGAGAACTGCTGGCTGGCTGGAAACTGTTAGCTCCACGCTAAGGAAAGTATTTAGACCATTTCAGCTGCTTGGATTTACTTAATGCCAGCCAGTGGGATAACAGTCTGATGGATGACAGAAAAGCATCTCTACTTGTGTGGGGCCCAGCATATAGCAGGCACTAGCAAAGCGTTGTCTAGTTCTCCATCTAGGTATCTCACCCGGCCATTTATTCCTGGAGTTTTGGAAGGAAGCCGAAACGTTGAGAAGATAATTTGCCAAAGACCACCTAGCTAACAAACAGCAGGGCTAGAATTTAAACATGTTTTGTGAGTTGGCGCCTCAGCCACCACCTCATTGTCTTGAGAGTACCAAACCCTCCTGCCATGGCTGATAGAAGACCACGACGTCTTGTCTCCAGCGAGGGGCTGAGTTGTGAATCCAGAATGTGGCCTTCTGACCCCTCTGCGGCTGCTTCCAGTGGAAACCAGTGTGCTGTGCTCTGAGCCTTGATGCCTCTCTTCTAGGTGCACTACATCCTCCAGGAGGTGGTGATGGGTGGGATGGTGTTGGAGACAAACATGAATGAAATTGTGGCTCAAATTGAAGCGCAAAACCGGCTGGAGAAGTCGGAGGTAAGGAAGCAGCTGCACTCGTGTCCTGACTGGGTACAGGAGGAACGTGTGCCTGTGTAGAGCATGTGGAGCTTGGGTGGGCTGTTATTCTGGGTGGGCTTGGGTGGGCTGTGTGGGTTTGTGTTTGCTGTGTGGGCTTCTGTTCTCTGAGTCCTTAGGAGTGGTTCCCACTCTGTCTTTCTTGGTTTGTCTACACTAACATGAAGGCCAGTATAAACATTAAACAGGTAGGGCGACTTGAGATCTCAGGCTTAAAGGAAAGGCAGATGCAGGAAGGAAACAGACTCTGGAATAGAATTATGGCTCACATTTGCGGTGCATCTGTTCTCTGAGCAGCCATAGCTCATGGTTAGCTTTTTTTTTTTTTTTTTTTGTTTTGTTTTTTCAAGACAGGCTTTCTCTGTATAGCCCTGGAATTCACTCTGTAGACCAGGCTGGCCTCGAACTCAGAGAAATCCGCCTGCCTCTGCCTCCCAAGTGCTGGGATTAAAGACGTGCGCCACCACCGCCCAGCCATGGCTAGCTTTTAGCCTCTAGAAATTCAAGATTCTTTACTTCTAGTCAGGCTTCTTCAAAACTAAAATAATGCTGATTTGGAAATACCATATCTGGGCAGGTGGTGGTGGCACACACTTTAAGTCCCACCACTGAGGAGACAGAAGCATGTGATTTCTGTGAGTTCAAGGCCAGCCTGGTCTACATATCAAGTTTAGTGCAGTCAGGATTACATAGAGAAACCCTGTCTCAAAAAGCAAACAAAAAAGAGTTCCTTGCCAGGCAGTGGTGGCACATGCCTTTAATCCCAGCACTCTGGAGGCTGAGGAAGACAGATCTCTGTGAGTTTGAGGATAGCCTGGTCTACAGAGTGAGTTCCAGGACAGCCAGGGCTACACAGAGAAACCCTGTCTCCAAAAATCAATAAAAGAAAAAAGACAAAGAAAACACTGTACCTACCCATCCTCGTGTGGCAGAGCTTGATGGAGGAGCTCGTGCTGAAGCCAGGTCAGGCCCACTGTGGTTTTAGCCTGCCTCAGCCCTACAGTGAGCAGCAGTTAGAGGGGAACCCCTCACAGCTGCAGAAAGAGTGGGACAGTGACATCTCTGAGTGTCTCCAAGGGTTCCTTTGTTTTGTGAATGAACCTGTCTTAGAAAACCAGGAGTCCTTCCTGTGAGGACTGCTAATCTTGTCAGAGCTTTTCTAGCCGCAGCTCTGACTGAGTTTTCTGAGAAGTGCAGACTGGGAAGCTTCCAGGCACAGTGAGTGAGTTAGGCAAGGGGTCTGGAACCAGCAGAGGCAGACATGCAGGGAGAGGCAGAGCTAGAGTGTGGTCCTGAGAGCTGTGGGTTAGGAACAGTGATTCTGAGACCTGTGTCACCCCCTCCACTCCCCTGCTGAGCCTGGAGGGCAGGGTCCAGGCCATATGTCTGCTGCAGATTTTCCAGTGTGGGTTACTGCTTCCCAGCCTGTTGCCACATGACGTCCAGAGCCCATCTTTTTTCAGCTCACACTGGCTGGCAAGCTGTTGTCTTAAAGCTGACATTCTTTCTCCTTTGAAGAAGTTCTCTGGCTTTGCACTTTTCTGTAAGGTAGACTCTTAAGGAAAGGGTTTCATTTTGTTTTGCTTTGTAAATTGAGTATCTTCAAATCTTAGAACTTGTATAAATCATCTCAGATCCAGCAGCAAGTATTTATTGAGCAACTACCATGGGCCATGAGTGGTGTTAGTTGACATGGTTATAAAACTGCATAAGACACAGCCCACCTGTGCAGACCTTGTAGTGGGACGGCAACAAAGGCTGCAGGTCTGCACATAAGCTAAATAGGGTTGTGTTGGCCATCCTTGAGGAGTGAAAACTGTATGTACCATCTGTATGTACCATCTGGAGTGCTTAAGATCTCGGTCATCTGCTTTAAGATTTAAGCAGATGACTCTGGAGATTGACTAACACTGTCCTCCCCTTTCCCAGGGCGGCCTTTCAGCAGCCCCTGCAAGGGCCGTGTCTGCTGTGAAGAACATCAACCTTCCTGAGATCCCCAGGAACATCAACATTGGCGATCTCAACATCAAAGTTCCCAACCTGTCCCAGTTTGTGTGAAGGTGGAGGACTGGGCTGAACTGGAGTTCTTAGGATGAGCAAAGTATCAAGTCCAGAGCAGAACCCTGTTGAGCCTTTAGAGTCACACCTGGGACCCTGAGCTTTTCACAGAGTGGGAAGGGAGTTGGGTGCACACTGCCTGGCCATCCTGCTGCTCCCTGGTACACATGACTGTGGTATACATCAGGGCACTAAGCCACTGCTCCTTTGCCTCTCCAACACAGCTGCCCTTAGTGCCAGGGACTGTGGAACAAGCCACCTGCTTCCCAGGGCCCCATGACTGAGACTGAACACATCTGACTTCCTCTCTAACACCAAGGGCTTCTGAGATCCTGTATCACTTAATAGGAAGAGACCAGGGAGAAGGGCCAGCCTTTCAGCTGTCAGGCATGGTAAGTGACAGGTGAGGGCAGGGTGTATGCCCCTCAGCTAGGGCGTCTATTCTATGCCCTTTGTATGGCTAAGCATTGTGGTCTGCAGTTGCTGCAGAGCATAGTTTCCTTACTAGCATATTCCTAGACTTGTCAGAGGCATCTGTGTGCTGGATGCATGCCACCACCACTAAACAAACAAACACACACACACACACACACAGAGAGAGAGAGAGAGAGAAAGAGAGAGAGAGAGAGAGAGACCCCCAGAACCCTCTCCTAGAAGACAGACCAGTGTCTGTAGAATGTGACATCAGAATCCTTCCAGGTCATGACTCTTCCCAAGTTTAAAATACACTGTTCTCTTGGAAGCAGAAGGTTCAGTGCTGTGTTGTGAATGAAGGACTCCCCATATACACACACTTGCTCAGAACCCCACTAACCAGTCTCAGATTCTGGAGCTGGAAGGCTGAACTGGGTGCTATGTGGGCTGAGCCTGAAGCATGCTAGCTGTAGTGTGCTCTCCAGTCTGAGTCCTGCAGTGAGCACACAGGGCTCCCTTGGCTGGCATTCTACAGCTCTGGAACCCTGCAGATGTTAGCATGTGCTGGTGTTGAGGCTGATGCACCTCCACAGGGAACCGCCCCGCCCAGGCACCTCCCTCCTGATAGTGCATTTCCATGGCCCATGGCCATGGCGATGCTGATGTCCTAGGAGGACCGTGTGTCCTACCCGCGTGTCTCAGTTCCCAGCAGGGCTTTCTGCACTCTGCTGTTGCTGATGCAGCGTCCTGTCCTCACCCCTTCAGTCCTCTGTCAGAGCTGCAGTGATGGTGGGCACTTGGCTAGAGGACAGACCTGAGACCAGTCCCTGGAAAGCATTTTATGTTATTTTATTGCCATTTTAGTACATTCATGCCCCTTTTACAATGTCTGGAATCAAGAATTTTGTACCTGCTCTAGGATGACATGAGAAGACTTTTAATAGTCCTTACTAGAGACATTTTTTACAGATTTATTTTATTTCTGGTATGTGTGTGTGTGTGTCTGTCTGTCTGGTGGGTATGCTCTGAGGCCAGAGGAGAGTATATGTGCCCTCTGAGGCCAGAAAAGGTATGGAATTCCATGGACCTTGAATTAACTGGAGGTCCAGAAGCCCCCTAAAATTGTTGGTGCTGGGAACCAGACTCAGGTCCTCTGCAAGAGCAGCAATGCTCTGAACTGGGGCCACCTCTCTGGCCCCACCTGCAGACATTTTACTGCCAAGTAAAGCAGACTTGGGTCAAGGAAATCGTTTCTTGGTCATCGGGGCTAAGGTTGGAAATGTGCATGCCTGGCTCCAAAGCCCTTTTTTTCCTCCTTACTATTCAAGATGGTCTCTCCCAGTTTTACAGCCTTCTCTTTTATAGACGACAGACAGAGGAACTGAGACTTCAGGGGGTTGAGCAATTCTCACAAACTAATAAAAAGAGGCTTAGTTTTCTAAGGTAGCCAGACGAGAGCTGGAGGATCGTGTGTCCCTCCAGTTAACTGCCTGAGATGAAGCTAGGCTGAAGAGTGCTGTCAGGCTAAGAGTCAGAAGGACCACAGTGCTCTAAAGTATGCTTGCTGTTGGCCCAAGGCACCATTGACTTGGAGGCACTTGGCTTCCTAGGTGGTTTAGATTTCAGGTCTTTGCCTGCTAGAAACTACTTGGTTCTGCAAAACTGTGGCCTCATGTGTAGACTGCAAAAGCAAGTGTCACACAATGGCTTGCGTCATGTTCCCTGAGAGTCTGTTGGTTTGGGCTTAGACAACGCAATTCCCCTAGTCAAGCTGGAGGGTTTAATTAATTCATTGCTAATGACTTGCATCTAGTTTGTCTGCTGTTAAGAAAGCCATAGTCTGAGCCCTCCCCCCCTCCCCCTTGTGTTTTGAGACAAGATCTCACTTTGTAACCAAATTCTCAATCCTCCTGCATCACCTCCAAAATGCTGAGATTACAAGTGTGTACTACTATGCCGTGTGCACTTTTCTGTGAAATAGAGGAAGTCCTTGGTCTTTTTGGAGAGGAGTGTCCCTTTACTCTTGAGACATCAGTTATGCAACCAGGGGCTTGGGTTATGTTTGCTTTGGCATCCTGGACCTGGGTAGTTACACTGAGGCTTCCCTGGGTTTTCTTGCTGCCACTAGTTAATAGCTGGAATCCCCCACTGCCTGTCTTCTGTGTAACTACTCGAAGAGGTCAGGCTTGGTTCTAAACTAAGAGAGACTGTCTTTGAGGTTCCCTGGACAGTGCTATGTAGTAACAATTCTGGAGCTTTGATTCTTTTAAATCAAACAACAACAACAACAACAAAACAAGAATATGATAAGAACATGTCTGGTTTAATCCCAGGTGTAGGACAGCCGCTGACCATGCTTGCCTCATGTTCTAGCAGATGGTTTCTGCGACTGTGGATGTTTGAAATTCTGGGAACTTTTAGAGGGTATTAAATGCTAGAGCCTGATAGGTGGGATCAGCGTTGTTGGCTGTTGGGAGGGGTTGGTTGCAGTTTGTGTTCAAAGAAGAAACAAGAAGAAAGAAATTAGATTCTGAGATCTCTATTTCTCTTTCTCCTATCTAGTGATAGGGGTGAAACTGGGGGATAAAGGGTGGGAGAAGAAGACCACAACGTAGAAAGTCCACTACAGTGCTCATTGGTTACATAGTGACTGGCAGTGCAACTGGGAGGCAACCATGTGGTGGGAAATAAAGGACACTCACCTGACCACAGGTCAGCCTACTGCATGGGTTGGACATTACACGCACTGCATTCCCACTAAGCTCCTGACTCCTCATGCCACGATGTTCAGCCTGCCTCACTGTTACACTGAGGGTGGAGTCTTCTAGGCCATGATGACTCATCCTCTGCCAGATCAGAGCCAGCCAGCCCTCCTCCCTCCCTCCCCCCTCCCTCCCTCCCCCCCCTTCCTCCCTCCTCTCCCTCCCCTCTCCACTACCTCACACTATAGAGCCAGGCCTCCCTCCCTCCCTCCCTCCCTATCCACCTCCCTCCCTCTCCTCCCTCCCTCCCTCCCTCTCCTCTCTCTCTCTCTCTCTCTCCTCTCCTCTCCTCACTCACTCTCCTCTCACCACTATAGAGCCAGCCCTCCCTCCCCCCCCCTCACCACTACTAGAGCCAGTCCCTCCCTCCCCCTCCCTCCCTCACCACTATAGAGCCAGCCCTCCTCCCTCCCTCCCTCCCTTCACCACTATAGAGCAGCCCCCTCCCTCCCTCCTTCCCTCCTCCTCACCACTATAGAGCCAGTTAGCAATTCTCTCTGTGACTTCAGCTTCAGAAAAGAAACTAGGGGCAATGCCTCTGCCCAGGTCCCTGGCACGATCCCTGGCCCAGCCTGTAGAAAGCTTTCCTCAGCATGGCTAGCCTTTTCAAAGAAGACTCAGCGACAGGTACCTGGAAATGAAGTTCCAGAGCAGGTCTCTGCCCGCCTTTACAGTAACTAAGAGGGAGAACTGGGACCCACCTGCTATGTGCATACATCCTGGATGCCCACTACTCTGTGTTGACCACCCAGAGTGAGCCAGCTCTCTGTGGGAGCTGCCAGGCTAGGCCCACACCTCACGGTCAAAGTAAGCCTTGCCTTTTTGGAAGTTGTGGGCTGTTCTTCACCTGCATGTTCTGGCAGAAGTGGTTGTGAAATACCTCCATGCAAGTGACTAGCCCTTTCCAGAACTCTTCCTCATGTCAGCTTTTCCTTTCCAAATAAGAACTTTATTCATGTAGCTCGGGTTAAGAGGGGTTATTTTGTTTTGTTTAGTTGTCGCTCTGTTTTGTTTTTCGAGACAAGATTTCTCTGTAGCCTGCGCCTAAAACTTGCTCTATAGGCCAGGCTGAACTCAAACTCAGATCTGTCTGCTTCTGAGATTAAAGGTGTGCAACATCAACGTCTGGCTATAGTTTGGTATTTTTACATGGAGGTGGAGAGGTACCCTCAGAGAACAATGAAGGCCTTGGATCTCTTGGAGCTGGAGTTGAGTGGGGATGCAAGAAGTACCAAGTGCTCTGAAGCCCCATGTACTTTTCATGTTAAGTAAACAAAAAAATAGTTCAGCAGAGGACAGCCTATTCCCAGCCACTGAGCACTGCCCTCCTGGCAGCAAGTGTTTGCAGTTTAAAGGAGAAAGAAATAAACATCCTTTATCTTCACTTCTTTTTTGTTTGTTTGTTTGTTTTTTTTGTTTTGTTTGTTCTCCTGTGTAGTCCTGGCGTCCTGGAACTCACTCTGTAGACCATGCTGGCCTTGAACTCAGAAATCTGCCTGCCTCTGCCTCCCAAGTGCTGGCTTAAAGGCGTGGCCACCACCACCCAGCTATCTTCACTTTCAAAACTGAGGACATAGCTTCAGTTGACCTCAGCTCAGTACAATCCCAGTGTCCTCCAAAGGTGCAGAGTCCATCCTACACACATACACATGTGAGCACACACACCAAGGAGACATTCATCCATACAGTCTCTCATGGGACCTGTGTGTTCTAGGACTGTGACCTGGGTTAGGGAGGCCCGTCGCTGCAGGTGGAGGACAGCAAGGATTGTACTGAGAAAAGGATGAGGGGGCATGTTCATTTGCTTGGGATAAACTCCCACTGGTGAGTGAGTGGACAGGAAAGTGTGGGTCCATCCCTGATGTGTATGGAGTTGGAGTGAGTGACGTGGCCAAGGGATGAGAGTGAAGGACAGCCTGGGCAAGGGCTGAGGAAGCTTCTGATGGCAGGGAGAACTGGAAACATACGGTCAGACAGGAAGAGACTCCAGAGCCACAATTCCAGAAGGAACCAGGCCCCTTCTAATCCTGCCTGGAAGCTGTACATGACGCTGTGACCAAAACTGGAGAGACCCTGCTCACCTCATGGGTGGGTCATCCAGCCCATCCTCCTGTACCTCCTCCCAGGCTTTACCATGAATCCTCTGACAAGCCCTGAGCTAAGCCCTAGCCATTCATGGCTTCTCTTTATAGGACACGCTCCTGCTGTACAGCTTATTAGGCTCTTAAACTATAGTAACTATAATAAAACTTTCTAAAAACCCTCTGTGGCCGTGCATTTCATTCTTCAAAGTGGCAAAACAAAAAAACAAAAAAAAGCTGAGAACCTGGAAACCATTGTCTCAGGGTGGCTTTTTGGCTGTCCAGTTTTCTGGGACCCTAACTTTCTCACCTGCCCACAGCTAAGCTCACCAAAAGTCAAGGAATATTTTTCCATTCTCAAAGGCACCCCACTTCTGTGTCAATGGGGAAGTGACTAAGAAAAGGGTCTTCCTACTTGGAGCTGCCTGCCAAGCTCCCAGCTGGGTCAGCAAAGCCAGCTGTTTGATTGACAGCTACAGCTTGCAGTGGGTGGGATCCTGACTAGGCTGGCTGTGAGGAGTGCCTTGGTAAGACCTTCCAAAGATTGGCTGTCCTTCAAAGGGGGCCTCGTCGTGACATCCCCAGTGTGACCCACGTGTCTGCTGCCATTGGGAAATTCATGGCGTTGGGAAGGTGAGGGCTATCAGTATCTGATGCTTATCCTGGCAGTGAGAAAAGCAGCAACCAGGGGCCTCCCAGAAAGGCAGACAGAGACCCCATCCTAGCCCCTGGAAAGCCCCATGCCATGTCCAGAGAACCCACAGGGTCAACTGTGAAGGAGACACTAGGGAGCACTTAAGTGAAGCTTCCTTGAAGATGAGGGTTTGAAGACCGGAATGACTGACTGATGGGACCAGAGATGGGGACAGAGGAGGGAGAGCTCTGGAGTTGCAGGAAGTCAGATGCCCACAACAGGTGCAATGGAGGGAACCAGCATTCTTTGCAGAACTGGAGCTAGGTGATGGGCTCTGGCCTGTAGGCCCAATAAAGGTGGGGTCATGTAAGCCCCCCCCCTTTTGGATAATTAAGATGAAGAACAAAGCTTGTACTTTCCCCAGCTATGCTATCAGACTGGCATCCTGGGAACACTTGGGATAAATGAGGAGCCTGTCTTCCAGCGGAACAGGCTGGAGGTTGTCTTCGGTGCGATGGAGAGCAACTTTTGCAAGATCTTGAAAAAAAAAAATACAGATAAAATACTGTAAGGGAGTTCCAGGTACAGTTGTCAAGCATGAGTCCCCAAATCCGTCAGACTGAGGAAATGCGCAAGGTACAGATGCACCCCAACTTAGAGCAGGCTTTTATCTTAATGAAACTATTACCATTTGGAAATGCCCTCAATTGAAAACTGAATGGCCTATGCCACAGCTTATTCTAACAACGCATTCTGGTGGATACAGCTGTGACTGTGGCCAAAGCCCAGCCTCTTGAGATGACTGATCTCATATTGCTAGACCTGGTAAGCTCTACTACCAAAGGACAGTTTCTATGGAATGTGTAGTGTTTTCACACTGTCTGACTTACCAACCATCATGAGCTAAGACCTTCATCACAGTGGAGTTACTAATTTGGGGGATAAGGGGCCATGGGCAGTAGACTGGCCTTGCTGCCTCTTCAAGGTGACAGGAGACCCACAGATTGCTGCAATGGGCTGTATCTCAGTTTCTTGCTGTGTTGGAAAAGACCGAGAACAAAGCCCATGGTTGCTCCTGTGGTTTCATTGGTCAATGTGTCTCCTACCCAATTGTATTGATTGGTAAGAGAGACAAGTGTCTTCCCACAGTAGGCCTGCAAAGTGGAGCCGTGAGATTGCTACAGTGCCAGGCATTTTCCACAGTGAGACCAACCTCCACCGGGGGAAGCCTTCAGTGAAAATATTCTCCAGCCTCAGCACTGAGCACATGATACCCTTTCACCTGTCTCTAGCTTTAGGCTGTCTGAGCCACACTTCCTGGCCAGAGATGGCTTCAGACAGCAACAGTGGGCCTGTGGTGCTACCTTTTCCTGTTAGAGCAATGATTTCTATACCACAGCATACTGTTTGAACCAATGGCTTTGAAACTAGCTTTTCCGGATCTTGTATTTCAGGTGAAGATGATGGTGTTTCCATATAGTGGTTAGCCTCACCCCACAGCAGTCCTCTAAGGTAGCTTCCACACTTGTGTTTGATTCGGGTCTTTGGAGGACACTTTCTGCAGTGTCCCCACTTATCCTAGCTCTGTCTGTTTTTTTGATCCCTTGAACCTGCCTTGCCCTGGGTCCTACAACGTAGCCCAGCAATATTTAAAATACATGATGGATGGAATGGGATTGACAAGAAATACTACTAGTGATAATGTAGAGACGGCACTTTAAAAATCATAAGCAAAAAAATATATTGATGTGTTTGAGTGGTTCTGCTGCTTCCAGATGTCCGACTTAGGGAAACATCCCTAACCTTTGAACTTGTTTCCTCATCTGTAAAATGGGAGCAGTGCAGCATCCTCTCCACAGACAGAAGTCCCAAGCCAGTAATGGTACTGAAAATATTCATTTTTGTTTTGGGAGGTTTTTTTTTTTTTTTTTTTTTTTTTTTTCCTGGTTGCTACTTGCTTTTGAGATAGAGTCTCTCCAGGTGGCCCAGGGTGTTTTGGAACTCTGAGATTCAATGCTGACATTGCCAACACCAGATGTGAGAACCACAGAAAGAGACAGCATCCCAGGGGCACTTTCGATGGGTGAAGAGCCATGCCTGGTGGCCAGGAAGTAGAGAAGCACATGCGGTGTGGAGTCTGTCCAGCGTGGAAGACCCAAGATGACTGTGACGGCCTGAAGGAGACACAGTCAGCCCTCGGGAGCATGCTCAGACTCAGTTGATGGAGCCCAGTAGAGTCAATGTGTGCTGACTTCGTGGCTCGAGGAAGCCAAATAAGCACAAAAGATGTGGCAGGATGACAAGAGTGTGTGCAAGCTCTTCACAGCCTGGGACACAGTGCACTTTCCTTTGTGTTGCAATGACAAACACCTTGACCAAAAGCAACTTAGGAGAAGAAAGGATTTATTTGACTTATAATTCCAGGTAACGGACCATCATTGAGGGAAGCCAAGGCAGGAACATCAGAAGCCATGGGGGATCACTGCTGGCTGCCTTACTCACAGACTCATGTTTAGCAAACTCTCTTATACAGCCCAGGACCAACTGCCTAGGGATGTCACCCCCAGTGCGATGGATCTTCCTTTTCCAATTGGCAATTAAGACACTCTCCCTGCCTCCCAAACAATAGAAAAACATGCTCACTGATCTAGGCAGTGTCTCAGTTGAGGCTTCCATCTCAGATGACTCTAGGCCGTGTCAAGTTGACAGTTAAAGCTAACTAGGACACCGAGGTATCCATCCACAATGGAGCAAGTCCCCGGATCACGGTGAAGGCATGCTACCTGATCCCAAAGGAGCAAGCCACAGCTAACCACAGACCTTGTTTCATAGAGCCCAGAAAGCAGGTGCTCTGGCATGCAGACGTGGGAGAGGCTGAATCAAATTTTCCCAAGGCAAAGTTTCATTGATTTCAACCTTGAAAACACAGGCAGATGGAATCTCTGGGACCAGAAGCCAGGGGAACGGTGTGTCCTAGGGTGGGTTGGTCAGTGGGACTTCTATAGAGAACAGCCAGGCACAGCGCTGCCTTCCTCTCTATCCTGTTCATGCAGCTCTAGTGGAATATCAGATCAAGTCATTTATAAAGAACAGGAATGTCATCAGCTTCTTCTTGGCCTTCTGGTCTACCAAGATAGGAGCAGGCAGTTTCCTGCTGCCACAGACAGGAGCTGTCTTATTGCCAAGCACCAAGTCCTTGCCCTGTTCTTTCAGTCTCCACCATGAGGGAGTATATCCCCTGAACCAAGTGCTAAACCTGTTCTCATTTATTGCAAACTAACTAACTAGTTTTGGGGTTTGTTTATTTGTTTCGTTTTCTGGAGTCTGGGAAGTTCTTTGTAGTATATGATCATGATCCCATGGCAGGAAGTGGAGGGCCAATCGAATTTTAGAACAAAGACACTCCCTCCACAACCTCATCAATCCATTCCGTAGTGCACAGTGCTTGCTCACAGGTCCCGCCCCAACATGGCTATCCTGGAGGTAAAGCTTTCAGCTTTTGCATACAAGTAGCACAGAATAAGGTCCCCAAAGAGGAAGAGCAGGCCTGAGGCTGCAAGGAAGGCCTGGAGGGAAGAGAGAGCTGAGTCTGACTGAGTCCCACAGGGCCTTGAACTCACTCGGCAGTCCCTGCTGGCCTCGAACTCATGACAATCCCCCTGCCTCCCGATTGCTGGGATGACAAGTATGCACTACAACGTTCAATTCTGTTTTTACTTTTACCCTTGACTTTTGAGCAGAGAGTGGATGAAGAGGGAAAGAAAAGATGTCTCAAAGCTCAACTGAGAGAGCATTTGTGGTGAGCCAGGCTAGATCTGAGTGGGACAATCGGGACAGACATCGAGCAGACGTTAGCACACTGTAGGGCTAGAATCTAGAATCGGCGGGATTTGGGAAGTGTCATGTAATGGAGGGAGGTGGAGGGAAAGGCAGGCAAGACCTTGGTGACCAGCAAGTAACAGGGGGCCCGCTTACAGGCAGGTAGTTCCGGAGCAGCAGGACCGAGCATCCACCCCAAGGTCGGAGAGAGAGTAAACTGAGGCTATGAGAGTTGAGGAGGGCCTGGGAGTCCTGGAAAGGATGTTTACAGAAGCCTGGAAGGGCACAGGGCAAGCAGTGCTCAGGAAGAACCTGGCCTATGGAAGGCTGCTGCTTTACGCAGCAAGCTCAGGTTAGAAGACTCTGTAGCTATGGAATGGGAGTCCCTAGTTACCAGGGAAACTAAGTTTTCCTTCTTGAGTTCTCAGTCTTGTAATAAAAGAATTTAAACACAGACCAGAAGGAAGCTTGAGGACAATTTTATTGGAGTTTGGAAGAAAATGACAGAACAGAGCAGGCGGTAAATCTTGGCAGCTGCCTGGAGGAGGAAGATGGTGGAAAAGAATAGCGAGGGGGGTGAGGGCTTTTGCAATGGTGATGAGCAAACAATCACATGGTGGAAAAGGAGTGGGGGAGGGGCCTTGGGAAAAGGGAGAAAGAGCCCAGAGTGCCAGAGAAAGCATGTTCCAGTTCCTGACCAGTATGTGAGAGAGAGCGCGGTGTGGGAGCGGAGAACTTAATTCTTTTCTGAGTTAGGACCCGGTGGGAAGGATACAGGAAGGAAGTCCTGCCAACTGCCATCCCCAGGGAGGGGCTTCTGGAAGGGTAAGTACAGTATCTCATTACGGGGATAGCTAGTTCTCCCTTCTCCTTAGTCTGTCTTCTGGGGAAGCAGCTTTCTTCAGGATGAAGTCCTGGCCAGGTGATTGACAGGCCCAGCTGGTTAACTCTTAAAAGGAAACAACAGTTTGTCATGTTTTCGGTGGCTTAGAGTGTAAAGGTCCCTACCCAGGGCTGGTGGTAAAACTTAGGTGCCATTCTTCCCTCCAAGAAAGAGGAAGAATCAGGAAGAAGTGACTCTTCCTTCTTGGGCCTCAACAAAGTCCAGATGCCCCACCCAGTGGTAATTTAGATCCTAAGAAGAGGCTTCCTTCATAATGTTACCAGGGAAACAGGAGGGAAGGGGTCCATCTCCAATGGCTTCCAGGTCTGCTAATACGTTTCCAGCTACATAACTCTAGGGCCTTGGGAAGCATGAAGGAGGACATTGCCTTGGAAGGGATGTACAGAATAGGCCTTGGCCAAAGATGGACTTACATAGTCCAAATGACCATGTGCTCTCAGGGAAGAGACAGATCAGCATGGTGTGAAACAGACAAGACAGTGCATCACTGTCTCAACCCAAGAAAGGTTAAATACTAATCATGGGGATGGGGGAGGCAGCTGAAACAAGCTGTTCAGAATCCTACTTCAGGGGAGAATGGGATAGCCAACATTGTGACACCAGGCTAGACCACTTCTTTGGTGACTGCTTTCATTAGTGACAGGTGTACATAAACGAGGTGTGCCAGTTCTCAGAAGACACCTGCGGGGTCATAGCATGAAGCAATGGAGACCATTCTATTTCTATCTGGCAGTGGGCCATTCCCCAGATAATGGTTGTTCCTTCAACCTGGGTCCTGGAGTGCAGATGACTTGGCACAAAACTGCAGCCAACTTATGACTGGGATGTGAACAAGAAAGAAACCAAGTTGTGGGGCTGTTTGTTACTGTGTAACAGGGCGCCAGACCTTAGCACCAGTCAGGTCATAAAAGGCAGCATGCAGACTGCACCACCTGCCAAAAGGAGAACAAAGACCTAAAGTCAAATCTTATAGTTCTGGGGAAGTCTCTAAACTGACATACCTTGCTTTTTAGCTTCCGTGGTTCTACTTCTAGCTAACTGTTCTTGTTTCTCAACCCAGTTTGTCAACCTAGAACATAGTTTTTGTGCTTAAACGTTCACCCTGAGAGAGGCTTGGGGCTACACTGGATCCCCAACACCCCGTGTTAGATGCCAGCTGGCTAATGAAGACTTTCTATGGGCTTGAACCCTTGATTCCGAGCAGTCTCCTCTGGTGGATACCCACGGCTGCAGTCTGACAGCCTCCCCTCTCTGATACAGGGGTCTCCAGGGCATGATCACACTGCGCCAGGAGTTCTGTTTGAGTCAAACCTAAAATAACTCAGGCATGAGGCAGCCCAATACATAAGGTTATGCGTGCTGTGATCTCATTAGTAGAGTGTGCTAACTATTCCCTAGTGGCAGGAGAGCACTGTCTGTGGGCTTGGCAAGAGGGAATGCAAAGGGAGGGCACAGTCAGCACACTCAATGTGTTTCCTATTGTAACGTGACTGTAATTCACGACTGTGTAATGTCAGAACTGCAAACGTCCAATGTGAGTTCAGGCCAAAGACTGGTTTGGTTTGATTTGGGTCCAGGATGGGACCCAGGGTTAAGTAAGATCTCTATAACCAGACTCTTCTGAATTCTTCTTCTTCCTCCTCCTCCTCCTCCTCTTCTTCCTCCTCCTTCTCTTCCTCCTCCTCATCTCTCTCTCTCTCTCTCTCTCTCTCTTCTCTCTCTCTCTCTCTCTCTTGTTGTTTTTTGTTTGATTTTGGTTTGTTTGTTTCTTTGTTTGCTTTTTCCCAAGACAGATTTCTCTGTGTAGCCCTGACTGTCCCTGGAATTCACTCTGTAGATCAGTCTGGCCTTGAACTCTGCCTCCCAAATGCTGTGTGCAACCACCGCTTGTCTTTGTTTTTTTGGTGGTTTTGTTTTGAGGTATCCGCACCCCACCCTGTGTGTGTGTTATGTGTGCTCTCTGTGCATGTGTGTGCCTGGGTGTACACTTATGTACACACAGAAGTCAGAGGAGGACAGCATGTCCTACTCTCTCACCCTCTGCCTTATTCCCCTGACAGGCTTTCATTGACTCTGGAGCTAGGCTGGCAGCCAGCAAGCCCAGGGATTCTGCTGTTTGGCCCCCTTGATCCCATGGCCCATAATCCTTGGTTATGCCCCTGTTTCTGTTCTCCATAGTGTTGACTTTCACAGGTGTGGCACACAAAGACACTTGGCTTTTTACATGGGCCTCGGGATTTGAACTCACTTCCTCATTGCGTGTGTAGCAAGTGTTCTTTCTTACATGCTGAGTCAGGGCCCCAGCCCTCGGTTTTGTTTTGTTTGAGACTTGGTCTTATATAGCTTAGGCTGACACAGGTAGCCCAGGCTGAGGAGAACTTTACACTCCTGATCCTCAAGTCTCCAAGTTTCTGGAGTTACAGGTATGTGCCCTCACCTGACTAGAATTCATATTCCCTTTATACAGCTGCAGCAAATGACAGACTTGGAGATTAAGTCATCTGCTAAGGGTCTCATGGCTATCATATGGCAGATATCAACACAATAAGATACCAGAGTGTGCTTGAATCTAAATCCGGTGCTTACTAACCTGGAATGAAAACAGGTTTTGTCATTGTTGTTTGACTGTTAGCCCAAGCTGGCGTAGAACTCTCAATCCCCCTGCCTCACCCTGCTGCACACCCTGGGCTTAAAGACATGTGTCACCACCCCAGCTTTGTAATGGTTTTTGACTGGTAGACCAGGGGTCTCCAGGTGACAGGGCATTCCAGAGACAACTTCTACATATGCCTAGCATTCCAAAAGAATAGAATGGGGTGGTAAGTGGGAGTGGGGGGCTTTTGCTGGGTTTGTTGAATAGGCAGAGGTCAGGTCCTAGAGTTCCCATAGTAACCAGGGCCTTCTTGGGAAAGGAGGACCCAACAAGGCATAGTGAGGTGCTGGGGCCCAGCTTGAAAAGTGCTCGGACGGCCACTTGTTAAAATTCCACCATTTCATGGGTCAGTTATTCAGCACAGCCATTGTGAAAAATTAAACTAGAGATGCTTATACTTAAAGTCTATTGAAAGCAAGGTCCAGAGAGTTTGCAGTCACCCATAATTCCAGCTCCAGGAATCCAACACCTTTTCTAAACTCACCTGCAAGAACACACGTACACATACATACACATAATTAAAAATAAAGTACGTCTTCAAAGAAACAAGCAAACTAGAGTTTACTCAAAGCAAAGGCGAGGAAGAGCTTGGAGACATAGTTCTGTTGGTAGAATGTTTGTCTAGCATGTGAAAGCCCCGGGTTCCCTTGGAGTACCACACTAACCCAGGGTCTGGTGACACAGGCCTGTAATGCAGAGGCATCGGAGGTTCAAGGTCATCCTCAGCTACATAAGTGCAAAGTCCCCCTGGGATACAAAAGATTCTATATTTAAAACGATAAAAGTAAAGTGGGCTAGGGATATAGGGCAGAGCACACGATGAGCCTGCATGAGGACCTAGGTCCAATCCTACACGCCCTGTAAATAGGCAAAGACAGAGACTGGAGAAATGGCTCACTGCTCAAGAGTGAATGCATGCTCTTGCGGAGGGCATGAGTTCAGTTCCTGGCATCCACCTCCAGCAGCCGACACAGCATTCCAGCAGACCCAGGTGTATGTCCAGCTCCAGGGAATCTGACATCGTCTCCCTGACTGAGGTCACCTCACTCACATGCTCCATTCCCCACGTCTACATATAATTAAATTAAAAATAGATCTTTTTTTTCCCAAAAGATGAAGATAGTATTAAAAGCCCACCATCCAGCACCAACGTGCTATATTTGCCTCCTACTGATGCTTCTTGGGTGATGGGGCCTGTTGATTTGCCAGGGTAGAGAGCTCTGGCCCTTGCTTCTCATATTCCTTTTTTTTTTTTCTTTTTTCTTTTTTCTTTTTTTTTTTTCTTTTTTTTTTTTTTTTTTTTTTGGTTTTTCAAGACAGGGTTTCTCTGTATAGCCCTGTCTGTCCTGGAACTCACTCTGTAGACACCAGGCTGGCCCCAAACTCAGAAATCCCCTGCCTCTGCCTCCCAAGTGCTGGGCTTAAAGGCATGCGCCACCACCGCCCGCTGGCCCTTGCTTCTCAACATCATCCTCTGCAACAGCTGGACACTTGATCGGTTGGATCGCCTATGTCCTGGAAATTGGCAAATGTTAAAGCTAGAGCGGCCCCACCCCTTGGCATGTTTGCTGTTTCATCGCTGACCCCCTGGGTCACTGAAGTGGGGACAGGGCATGGAAAGCTCAGGTCTGGAGCTGAGGGTGACAAACAGCCTGAGGCCGTCTGGTCCAAGATGTCTGTCATCATCCTAAATGGCTACTCTGCATTGAGTCCTGCTGCATGAGTAGATTCTGATTATGTGTTTCTCACCACACCCCAGTGAGGTAAAGAGCTATAACTGGCTGCCAGTGAGGGACCTGAGGCACAGAGATATTTACAGAGCATCACCTGATCATTAGGTAAGACCCAAAGCTGGACCCTTGCCTACTGTCCTGAAGTGGGCTTCATCCACCCACAGGCCTGTGACCCTACTTCTCCTGAACAACCAGTTCAGGAGGCCATGTGTCATGCAGACCAGGATGCTGGAGCGGGTACCCCAGGGCCCAGGCCAAGGCAGGTCGGCCTTTTCTTGAAGTAACCTGGAGCAGTGTCCAGGGCCGGACCGGTTGGGCAGAGTTCTGTAGTCTCCTGAAGTTTCTAAAGAAGAGAATGCCATGTGTCCTTTCTGTTTCGTCTCTGTGACAAAAATTCCCAAAAGAATCAACTTAGGGAAGGAAGATTAATAACTAGTCACATAAATAAATAGTCCCTCTTAGTGGGGAGCCCTGTGGAGTTCTAATGCTGACTGTGGTGGAGCTCTTTATCTTGGCAGATCAGGGAAGCAGAGACCTGAATGGACTGGAGGCAGGAACAACCCACCAATGCTGTGTAGGACCCATATCCATCTCCAGAGTTCCATGGCCTCCCGAAAGAGCTGACTGTTCAGCCAACACAGGAACTTGAGATTGTGGGGACCTCACATGCAAACCATGACACTCTGGGACAGAGCAACCAAAAGACATCCTGTGAGGACTCAGCAAGCACAGCTAACCATGTCCCAACACTGTTTCCTGACAGTTGGTCAAGTGGAGGCTTTGGGCCATGCGCGCTGGCTTCTTTCCTTCCTTGGGAAGGGTTAGATGAAGTGTGCCAGAGAAGCATCCCTTATCAGGAAGAGGACTTTTGTGATCGGAGGAAGTAGCCACACTGACAGTGGGCAATGAGGCAAGAGAAGCTGGGCCTGGGGTTAGCTCACCAGGAACAGCCTGAAGGTTGATAAACGGTTGTGGAGGAGGAAGGGCACGGTGAGGCCTACCCAGCTGGAAGAGGGCAAGGGAACCCTGGGAAGCTTGAGAGGCCATGAGGGGCAACGGAGGCCTGACTTAGGAGTAGTTAGGTCATGGAGTGGCAGGTTCAGCGCTGGGCACACCCAAGGTTGACTGGAAAATGGAGAGGCTGGCAGCTTGCAGGTGGTGGCAGGGCCCCCGACCAATGATGAGAATCAATGGCAGTCAGCACAGAGACAGAATGACAGGTCCATCTGAACATACACTTGCAAGTCCCATGGAGCCCAGAGAGGCTAGTTCAACGGTTAGGTTTGGGCAGGACTTTTCCTGACCTTGATTGGCAGTGGGGGATGGTATCCAGGAACTGGTAAGTTCAAGGAAGAAGTGGGACAGTCAGGATGAGTAGATGGGAAGGGGTGCCCTGGTGTATGTGGCAGAGGTAGGGTTGTGAAAGCTGAGCAGGAAGGAATTCAGGGTAGGTCAGTGAGGCAGACGCATGGGGGGAGGGGTGACGTGGAGGTCTGAGAGGCCTGAGGGTGGGTGTCGGGGTAGAGGTGAGTGACAGGCTGTGGACCCACTGAGAGAATTCCCACAAATGCTTCAGGCTACTGAGGTAGGATGGGAAGGGCATGCAGGGGAGACAGGTTGGAGCAGGTCTCCCAGGGGTGAGAAGGGTGGTGTTCTTGCAGGTAGAAGGACATCTGGCAATTTTTTTCTTCCTGATGCTGAAGGCAAGGGGAGCTGTGATAAGGAGTCACAGTATGGGTGGGTGGAGGCTGAGGAATCTCCTGGACGGACAGACGAGGATGAGAATGGCAAGCTAGCAGGCAGCACCAGGAGGCCGTGGCTACTTCCTGTTCTTAATTTTACTGCGGGAGGGAGGCGGCCGGGAAGTCTCACATCCAATGACAGGTATCCTTAAAATAAAAACAGCGAAGCTGTGCATTCACAAAGGGAGAGATTGGAGACGGGGAAACTGAAGCGTTCCTTAGGACAGGCTGCTTGCTTCCCTGGCACCTTTCTGGGGTCCTCACCCCATAACCCCTAACAGGCTGCGTAGTGACCTGTCACCAAAGACCAGGAATCAATCCCTGGGGTATTAAAGGACATGTAGTAGCACCAGCCAGGGCAGGAAGGCAAGACTGGCCTGGGCAGGTCTTTCCTCCCTGAAGTTATTTTCTCAGGGATCTGTCATAGCAAAAAGGTAAATGACCAGAAAAACATTTTCTGATAAGGCAGTTTCAGGACCGGAGTGGCGGGAGGCCCTTGGGCTGCAGGAAGGGTGACCAAGGAAACGCCTGAGTCATGGATTCCTGGGATGGGAGGCTTCATCTCTAGTTTGAATAGCCAAGAGGTCAGCAGCAGCCTTTTCGGGTCATTCATGTCCTGGGGGTTCGGCCCTGCTGACTGGGCCACTTGAAGAATGCCTCAGGCCCTCTCTGAGCGGGTTTCCTTACCTCAGAGGTAGGTGGCAAGAGTCCCATTGTTTTGCTTGAGACTGGGTCTTACGCAGCCCACCCAGGCTGGCCTTGATCTCATTGTATAGCCAAGGATGGTCTTGCTTTCATTTTTTTTCTTTGTTTGTTTTTTGTTATTGTTTTATTTTTGAGACAGGATTTCTCTGAGTAGCCCTGGCTGTCCAGAACTCAATCTGTAGACCAGACTGGCCTTGAATTCAGAGATCTGCCTGCCTCGGCCTTCCAAGTGATGGAATCAAAGGCATGTGCTACCAGGCCTGGCTGATGATCTTGAATTCCTGGTTCTCCTGCCTTCACCTCCAAGTCCTTGGGCTTCCAGGCTTTACACACCACCGGGCAAATAGAACTTTATTCCACCCCCACCCCACCCCCGCCATCATCATCATCATCATCATCGAAACAGGGTCTCTTAATGTAGTCTTAGCTGTTTTGGAACTCACCATATAGACCAGGCTGGCCTTGAAGCCTGCCTGTGCTCCCGAGTGCTGGAATTGCATGTGTATGCTACCATGGCTGGCTTAGACCTCTAGTCTTAACTTCCTCATCCTGGAGCTAGAATGTCTGTGCTCCCCAAAACTCTCTCCAGGTCCCCAGGTGACACCCAGAGCTATATTCCCCTAGATCTTCATTTCTATGGAAGTTGGCCTTCCTCTGTTCGTCCTCAGTGCTACCCATGTGGGTATTAAATGCTTAGGGCATCAGTTCACAGCTCAGGAGCAGCTAAGGGAATTGCAGGGTCCAGCTCAAAATGACAACATGAGTCCTCTTGTTCAAAAAAGGGCTGGGTGTGGTGACACAGGCCTATAACTTCAGCATTTGACAGATTTGGAAGTAGGAAAATTGTCAGTTCAGGACTGGCCTAGGATACATAGAGTTCCAGCTAGCTGGGGCTATAGAGTAAAACTGTGTCAAAGGAGAAAAAGAATTCATGATATGGGGTTCGACAAACGGTTTTACCATCCACAGGGCCTTCAGGGGTGAATGGGAACATGGAGGCTGGCTTCCCTTCTTCCCCACCTGGGAGCTTTGCAGCCTGGCCCTACCACAACACCAAGAGGGACTAAAATTGCACGGGTGCAGTTCATGGCTGTGTGTCATGGGGTCCAGGGAATGTGACTATTAGAATTAACTTGTGGTGGTGAGGTCAGCATCCTGCCCCTGCCCAGTGACCTCAGGCAAGTCACTTGATCTCTGAGCTTAGTTCTTGACATGTGACGGATGACATGCAGCTTCTAGGGACCACAGCCTTAGGACCATGATTTGGCCTCTGTGTAGGAGACAAAAGGCAGAAAGAAATCCTCACCACAGACTTGAGACACTCCAGAAATCTGGAGTCACCGGCAAGCTATGGTGCTCCTAGGAGGGTCTTGTCACTCTTCCCTGGAGTGCCAACACTTCATCCTGGGCAGTCATTGTAGGAACACTTTTGGGACACTTTAATCCTGTCTGGTGTCCCTTCCCAGCTTCACCCCTGCAGGAGACAGATGTTTTAGATGAAGGAGCCCTGTCTGGCTGACCTAAGATAAACAGATATTTCATTTGGGACAAAATCCACAGAGGTGTCATCCTCTGAGGGTTTCAGATAAGACTGTCCCATTGTATAGGGGAGGAAGCCAATGGCCACGAGATGGTAAGTGACCACGCAAAGCCAGTTGCCCAGCTTGTGTCAGACGATGGTTGTGGACAGTTTTCTGCCTGCCAGCTCAGATCCTGTGGAGAACTTGCATGTCCCTCACAGCATGCAGCCCTCAGCCAGGGCAGAAGCGGGGTGCTCAGGGGATCTGCAGAGGCTCACCCTGCCTGCCTGGCTGTCCGGGTCCTCCTCATCTCATCATCTCCCATCGGGCTCCACACCATTTTGTCCCCTCCACAGTTGCAGCTATAGCAACAGACCCCTTTCCACTTCCTGTCTCTCTGGAGAAAGTTCTCTTTAAATGTTCCTCCCTGCCTCTCTGTTTTGTTTTCTTCTTCCAAAAAGCTGTTTTCAATTAATTTCATAATAAAAACCATACCAAATTCTTGAAAACAACGGCATTGAGAAATTATTTTGAAAGCTAGCTCAGGAAGTGCTCATCCAGCTCTGCCTGCCCAGCTCAGCAGCGCCCGGTGCCCACCTTTTTAACCTTCCTCCCAGGTTCCCTCTGCGACCCTCTCACCAGGTCTCTGAAAACTACCTCCCAAACTGTCCCTCCCTAATGCCCCCCATCACTGTGTACAGCCATCTGTAGAGCCCCTGCCCTCCCATTACCCAGCCTGCCTCACACTTCTTCAGGGATGCGTTCTCTACAAGATGGATCTGCTCTGTTCAGATTCTTTTTGCTCAAACGCCATCAGGGATTTGTCATCCCCTAGAGATAAAGCCGGGATTGCCGAGCCTCACTGCAGTTGATTCTGCCTTTGTGTTTGCTGGTCCCTCTGTGATAGACTGTTGATGCAGTAAGACAAGATGGAGAGAAGAGGTGGGAAGCCCTAGGTTGCAGAGAGCAACCCACCAGGGGCTTACAAACAGATGTATGTACTGGGTAGGGGTAAAACAGGAGCGTCCAGCACCTCAAAGCTAGAGGGGGTGTGTGCATATGTTCAGTCTTCCTTAGGAGACAAAGGAGGCATTGCCAGCTGGACTAGACCTGGGCTTTCCCCAAATGCAACATCGGTGGAGACAGCCAGGGTGCCATTGTTCACTGCTGGGCATAAAACTCTCCGCTGACTATCTTAAGGACTCTATTTATCCTATAGGGTCAGGTCACGTAGTAGATGTGGTGGCTCATCTTCATTCTCAGCGTGACTGGGCGTGCCCGTGGGGTGTTTCCAGAAAGGTTTAGCTGAAGTGGGCTGCAGCATCCTCGGGGTCCTGGACTAAATAAAAAGGAGAAGATGAACCTGGCTCCTTCCTGATCACAGATACTATGTAACCAGCTACCCTACCCTGCTGCTGCCTAATAGACTTTCTGCCTGCCTCTGCCTCCCGAGTGCTGGGATTAAAGGCATGCACCACCATGCCAGGTTGAAGTGGTGTGTGTGTGTGTGTATTCAAGTGTGTCACACGAATGCATGAATGTTATATTGGAACTTCCTAAGTTTTAAATTATTTTAGGTGTATGAGTGTTTTTGCTTGCATGTATGTCTGTGTTCTGCATGCATGCCTGGTGCCTTTGGAGGTCAGAAGAGGGCATTAGATTCCCCTGACCCTGGGGTTACAGTTATTTGTGACGGGTCATGTGGATGCTGGGATCTAAACTCGGGTTCTCAACAAGAGTAACAAGAGCAACAAGAGATTTTTACTGCTGAACCATTTCTCCAGCCTTTGAAACTTGCTTTCTGTAACTTAGAAATATACTGCGGTCATCAGGCCCTGTGTTATATGCTGTGTTCCCGGCACTGGGAGGCGGAGGCGGGAGGCTAAGAGTTCAGGTGAGGTCACGCAGGAAGTTTAAACCCAACCACGGAACACTTTCCTGTGGATTGTTAATGGGCCGATTGGACAGCATGGTGGTGAATATTCATTGTCAACGTCACTAGACTTGGAACCTTATAGGAAGGAGACACCCTCAGAAGGTCAGAGGTGTGTCCATCCCTAACATGATTTAGTTCCCAGGAGAAAAACTCCTCCTGAATTTGTGGGCTGGAATAAAAAGCAAGAAACGAGAAAGCAAGCTGGGTGCCAGTTCTCTTTGAATCCTAACTACAGGATTTGGTGTGGTCAGCCATCTCGCCTTCCTGCCGCCAAGCCTTCCCTACCATGAAGCACTGGATCCTCTCTCAAACTCAGAGCCAAAATAAACCCTTCCTTCCTTAAGACAGACATTTGTAAGAAGGAGCATAAGCAATAAGTCTTATCCTGCCTGTTAGTCCTGGCTCCTCCCACTCCAGCCTGTCTGTTAGTCTCGGCTCCTCCCACCCCATGTTTTTAGCATAAATTCCCCCAAACAGGGTTACCGGCTCACAAAATATATGCATTTAAAATTGATATACCTTGCAATTTTTTTCTATCTTAATAGAACAAGTCACTGGTCCCCTAGGAGTGTGTGAATGCCCCACACTCTGTGCAACTCTAGATGTCAGGAACAAGTCTAAACAGTTGCCAAGATCGCCGGCGGAAGCTCATTGTTTTTGAGGCAGTTTCCTGAATGTAATCAGGCTGGCCGTCTTAGCTGTGTCCACTGGCCTTTTTATTTCTTCTTCTGAGAACTTTAGATTCTAATCCTTTGTCCAGTTTATAATGTGTATGTTTCTCAAACATCTTGTAAGGCCTTTCAAATATTGTTGATATTAATCTCACTGTTTATGTGTGTCAAATTATTTAGTGTGTGTGTGTTATGTGTGTGTGTGTGTGTGTGTGTGTGTGTGGTCGCCAAGGTCCTAACCCAGAGTCTCAGCGATGTTAAGCTTTTGCTGTATGCTCACCTCCAGCTTAGTCATAAATAATCCGTTACAAGCAGGAATTTGCATAGGAGACGTTTAACTTCAAAGCATATTGAAAAGAGCAACCTAGGTTAACCCCCCTTCCTCCCCACCCAACACATACTCATGGCACCTCGAAACCACTTCTAACTCCAGCTCCAGGGGGTCCAACGACGTCTTCAGGGCAGAGGGCACCTGGACTCACGTATACAAACCCACACACAGACAAACACTCATTTACATAATTTAAAAATAAATTGTTTTTTGGAGATAAGAGTTTCTCTGTGAGGCCCTGACTGTTCTAGAATTTACTCTGTAGACCAAGTTCCCTCGAACTTAGAGATCAATCTGCCTCTGCCTTTGAGCCCTGGGATTAAAGGTGTGCACCAACACACCTGGCTTTTTTTTTTTTTTTTTTTTTTTTTGAGTTATGGCAACCCTTGAACATATCCACCTCCAAGCCTTCACGGTCACCACTGCGGTCACACTGCAGCTAGTTCCCTCACACCAACAGACTATTCCTTTTATCTTCCCATGTGGTGTTGTTTATTTGTGTGTTATTTTTTTAATTTTTCTTGAGTGTTTATTTATTTACCTTTCTCTTATCTATTTTCTGTGTATAATAGCTGTTTGGCTAGTGTGTATGTTTATGCGCTGTGTGTGCAGTACCTGAACAGGCCAGAAGAGGGCACTAGATTTTTTTTTTTCACCACATGCTACAAACAGAGCCCAGGTCTCTGGAGGAATGACCAATGCTCTTAACTGCTGAACTATCTCTCCTGTCCCCTCTCCGTTTTATTCTTTTGAGGTTGGGTCTCGTAGATCTTAGATTAGTCGCAAACATGTTGTGTAGACAAGGATGACCTTGAAATTGTGACGATGTCTCTGCCTCCTGAGTCCTGAAGTTATGAGTGTATGCCACTGCACCTGGTGGGGATGGAACCCAGGCCTTCCTGCAGCCTAGGCAAAGATTCTACCAACTAAGCAACATCTTCTACCCCTCCTATTTGAGACAGGACCTTGCTATGTAGTTCATTTGGACCTTGAGCTTGAGACAATCCTCCTGCCTCACCCTCTAGAGTGTTGAGATTACAGGGGTTCCCAATGCCACGTTACCATGTCCAGCCCTTGTGATGTTTTTTTTTTTTTTTTTGTTTGTTTTCCAATGGAGAGAATTTTGCATTTAGCTACTCAGACTTCCCTTTTTGCGCTTCTGGATTTTTTTTTTTTTTTTTAAATAAAACTTAAAAAGTCTTCACAATAACAGCTAAACAAAGCAAAAAATGTCCTTCGAGTGCCTTTAATACATGATCTCTATTTTTCAATGATGGCCTAGTGCCTCATGCTCAGAATGAGACCCATAATTTATTTAACCAAACCCTCGATCACTGAGCAATTTGGCTGGGTCGGTTTCCCTGTGTTAAATCAGTCATGTGCCCCTGGTTTCTCTGTCCCATCTGGATTTATGTCAGAGGGAAACTCCAGACACCAAACCGCTTCATCTGTAACTGACTATGGGCTGGGAATGTAGTTCAGTTGGTAGTGTGCTTTCCCGATGCACAAGGCCATAGGTCCATCTCCAGCATCCTGTAAGCTGAGCATGGGTGCACACCTGGAAGCCCAACAACTGGGAGATAGAGGCAGGAGGACCAGGAAACCATGATCGTCCTTGACTACTTAGCAAGTTTGAGGCCAACCTAGACTACAGGAGACCCTGTCTCAAACAAAAAAAAAAAAACCAAAAAAACAAACAACCCAAAACCTTGGACTTTCATATTGCTGTTTTTCTGGTCTTCTTATGTAGCTCAACTCCTAATTTAACATAATTTATATATAAATAAATACTGTTCTCATTCATATGGTTTAACAAGGATGGAGCTGGTGAGATGGCTTAGTGGATATGGAACTTGCTGCTGAGGCCAACTACCTGAGCTCAATCTGTGGTATCCACATGATGGGAAGAGAACAGACACTCCACACATGTACCATGACATGTGTGTCACACACACACCACACACAAATAAGTATTTTATATCCACACGTACAGATTGGTGATAGATGGATAGATGATAGATAGATAGATATAGATAGATAGATGATAGATAGTATAGATAGATAGATAGATAGTAGATAGATAACAGAAGGATACATGGGAAAATCTCTGATCTTGTTCATCGGTTTCCCTGGGAAACAAACCATGTTGTCAGTTTCTTGTTTGTCTTTCCAGCTTTCATGCACACATATGGAAACAAGATATGGGTCTATGTATTTTTTTCCCCTTAAAAAATATGACTGGCTGTGGCGGCTAGTCTGTGATCCTAGCACTCCTGCGCCAAGGCAGGAAGATCACTGCTGTTCAAGGCACCCTGAGCCATAGATGAGACTGTGTCCTCAAACACACATACACACATGCCCCACCCACACCACACACAGACAAACACACACATACATATCACACACACACACACATGCCCCACACACACCAGAAAACACACACACACACACAATACATATAACACACACACATGCCCCACACATACCACACACAGACATATACACACACACATCCCTCCCACACGCCCCACACATACACACCCCACACAGACATATACACACAAACATCCCCCCCACACGCCCCACACACAGACACACACACCACAGACACATACACACACATGCCCCAGACACACCACACACATACATATAACACACACACACACCACACACAGACACACCACACACGACTTCGTACTTCAGGTATCTCTGGGATTGAGGCACACAGCTAAGCTCCGTCATCTTACCTCTCTGATGGACATTTAGAAAACTTCCAGCTGTAAATAATGTTGCATAAGAAAATCTCCTCAGTTCTTCATCGCATGTGTGTTCTGTAGGATACAATTCTGAAAGTTCTGGGTTGAAGGGAGATGTGATCTCCCTTCATGATAAATATTGCCAAACCAAGCTGTCTCTGTGGCTGCTCAGTGGGCTGCACATCCACCAGCAAGACTGGAGGGGCCTGTCTTCCTTCCTCCCCAGCCCGGCCCCCACTAACCCACCCAAAAGTGTGGGGCTTTGTTGTTTTCTTTATTCAAGACAGGGTTTCTGTGTAGCCCTGGCTAGTCCAGAACTTGCTCTGTAGACCAGGCTGGTCTCAAACTCAGAGATCTGCTGGCCCTGCCTTCACATCCAGCTTTATTGTTGTTGCTGCTGCTGATAATGTTGATGATAAAAATCTGTGAGCTACACAGATTTTTCAGTGTAGCTCAGACTGACCTTGAAGTAGAGATCCTCCTGCCTCAGCAGGGAATACAGACAGGATACATCACCTAGTTAATAAGTAGTCCCCTTCCTCCATCTCTTGCTCCCCCTCTGGGTTTTGAGTCCCTGTGTACTAGATAAGTATTTCACCACTGAACTAGGAGCAAAAAGAACAACAAAAATCTTGTAGTTAAAATCTTTATTTATGTTATCAAGAGTTGTCAAGTATCTTGCCAGACATGTGCCTACAATCCCAGTACTTGGGAAGTAGAGGCAAGAGAATTATGAATTCAAGCCAGCTTTGGCTACGTAGTGAGTTCCAGCTTGGCCATAGAAGCTGGCAAGCTTGGGCTATAGGAGACAATGTCTTTAAAAAACAAAACCAGGGTTGGAGAGATGGCTCAGCAGTAAAAAGCACTGACTGCTCTGCCAGAGGTCCTGGCCACACCTGCTCTTTACTTGGGAGCTGGGGATCTAAATCAAATTCTTGTATTTACACAGAAGGCATTCTTATCCACTGAATCATGTTCCCAGCTCAGAACGCTGACATTTTAATGCTTTTACCCCCTTTCTTCTCATATTATTTTGAAATTTTAATTCTTTATGTAGTCAAATTTATTGATCTTTTCTTTAGCGGTCTCAGATTTGCTAAAGCACTTAAACAGGCTTTCCTTATTCTCAGGTTCCCCTTTAAAAACAAATCATCCCGTGGTTTCGCTGAACTATGTATGTTTTGCTATATATGAAATATTACATACATACAATTACTTTGGTGGTAGGGATCCATTGAACCCAGGGCCTTAACATTCCCTATCCATTTAGCCATGCCCCTAGCCAAAACATGATGTGTTTTTAATGATGGTATAGTATGTCACCATAGGCGAGGACTGTAATTTATTTAGCCCAGCCCCTATTGCAGAATGGTTAAGGTATGTTTTCTTTCCACTACTACAAACTATACAGCAGCGAGAAGCCTGTACATAAGTTTTCAACTTCCTTAAGCTGAATTCCCGAAAACCACCTTCATTCTCAACCCCACACCTTCCTCAGAGAGTAGGGATCCCTTCTCCTACAGCAGGGTTCCTCTCAAGACACACCCCTTCCCTCCAAGCCTGAGGAGGGAGGGAGGCCCAGGGTTCACTCTCTCTTGGCTTGTCTTAGCCCATCTTTGATTTGTCAGCCACACCAGATATGATGGAGGAAGTAGGAAGCGTGGGTCTGGAAGAAAAAGGAAATCTGAAATTGACTCTCAGGGCTCTCCAGGGCCCACTGACTGTTATTTTGCAAGCAACTCACAACTCTAGAAATGCTGCATTCCAGTAGATTTGTGACCTGGTTGAGATCACAGCAAGGGCTTTGCCTAGAGGCACCCTGGCCCAGTCATCTGATCCCAAAAGAGGGGACGGACGTTTGGGAAGAAAACAAGGCCAGTCTGGGACAAGGTGTGGCTCAGTAGATGAGTGTCATAGCAGCCCCTGGCCATCAGTTAGGGCAAGAGTGGAGCTGAACTGTCTAGCAATGGAGAGGAAAGCTGATTTAACCATTTACAATGCCTCTAAATCAGAGTTCCTAAAGGTAATTAGAGCTACGGGTAGATTCAGCTGCTCAGGAGCTCACTTGGAATGGGGAGAATATTGAATTAAATGGGTAGATCGCATGGGAGAGACCAAACTGAGACCTACATCACCGGTCACTCCTTGCTCCAAAGGTGGCCTCAAGCCAAGGAATGTGGGTGCCTCTAGCCACTGGAAAAGACAAAGATGCTCTCTCTTAGAGCTTCCAGAAGAAAAGCTTCCCACGCACAACCCAAGTTTCAGTGCAGTAAGTCTGACTTATAAACAGTAAGAGAATAAGCATGTGTCTTTTAAAGTTTGTGTTGTTATAGCAGCAATAGGAAACTAATACAAATGCTATTTCAAATTGCCAATAAAAAGATGCCCAGAGAAGGAATGCCCTGGCAGACACACACAGCATCTAGAAGCAGAATGGAGATGAGAAGCATAAACCGCAGGGTTCAATTCTTTATTTCTTAGAGACTTCTGATAACGTTGACTTCTTGAAGACAGCCTAGGTGTCAAGAGTTAGCCAGAATTTGGCCTGGAGAGGCTGAGCTCAAGGTCAGTCTGGGCTACAGTGAGTTCAAGGTCACTGGATGATTTAGTGAGACCTTTCCTTTTTAAAAAAGAAAATGGCTGGGGTTATAGCTCATGGCTGAGCACTTATCTAGTATGCATGAGACACAGGACTTAAACTGCAGTACCAGAAGAACATAACGGAGGGAGGGAGGGAGGAAGGGGAGAAAGAGGAAGAAGAAAAGGAAGAAGAGAAGGAAAGGAAGAAGAGGAGAGGGAGGAAGAAGAGAAGGAAGAAGAAAGAGAGGAGGAGAAAGAGGAAAAGAAGAGGAGGAGGAAGAAGAGGAACAGAAAGAGGAAGAAAAGGAGGAGAAAAAAGAGGAGGAGGATGAAGAGGAGGAGGAAGAAGAGGAACAGAAAGGAGGAGGGGGAAGGGGAGAGGAGGAGGAGGAGGAGAAGGAGTCAGATTAAGTTGTGTGGAAAGCCTCCAGAGCTGTGGGGATTGCCCTGTAGGCTGGGGAGGCTGGGAGCCCCCTCCTCCAGCTACAGATGTCTCCCAGATGTGGTGGGCGAAACACTGGGACAGCGGCACGAAGTGTGGGTGGGTGAAGGCGAGAGGTCTGGGTTTTGGCGCACTGGGGGGGCCAGGGGCCGCACCGTCGGGGGAGCGGCTTTTTGCCGGCAGGCTGGGAGGAGCGCGGGCGGGGCCCGGGGGAGGGGGGCGGGTGTAATCCGGGCGGAGCAATGGTGGGCTCGGGTTACTTCCCTTTAACTGCGGGGCCAGGCGGGCGGCCACAAGGCAAGAGCAGCTTGGAGCAGCGCGCTGTCCAGGCAAGTGCGGGGAGGCAGCCATGGACTGCGGACGTTTGGACACTGGGTGTGGGGCTTGGCATCCGGGGTGCAGGAGCCAGCTGCAGCTTCTGCCCCTACTCAGATGGGTAAACTGAGGGCCTGGAGCTGCCGAGGCTGTTGGAGTAGGTCCCCGAGGGTGCCAGAGGCTCGTGGCCTCCAGCTGTCTGCAGTGCTCCGAGGGAAGCTCTGGCCTTGGTGACAGAAGATGGCCAGGCCTGGAGAACGGGTCTGTGTGTGCGTGTGTTTGTGTGTGTGTCGTGTGTGTGTGTGTGTGTGTTGTTGGTGTGTGTGTGTGGTGTGGAGCGCGCGATGGACCGGACACAGGGTGGTAGCTGGGGCCTGGTGACCAGATTCAAGGGATAGGGGCCGGGTGGTGAGGAACACATAGAAGACGGAGCCGGAGGTCGGGAGGATACAGGATGGCTGAGGTGTAGAGGACCTGGAATGGCTCACGCTGGCCCCTGAAAGTAACAGAGCGAAGACACAAGTTTCTGCTCTACAGTCCCAGTCGGGTTGGAGTGGCAGCCCTGGCCCTGGGCCCCAGTCTCTGTGAGGAGGCAGGAACTAGTCTTTATCCTCGTTTTGGTTCCTAGAACTTTGGTGCTGTGCTCGTCCCATCATAGGCATGCCTCCTGGATGCGCGCCAGATTTGAGGTGGCCGATGCTGCTGCTGGGGTGGCCTCCCGGGAGCAGCGCTGGTGGCAACCCAAGCTTTTTCGGCGGCGGAGGGGTCTTTCCTAGCAGAATACCTCCAATAAGGCAGGCCACCTGCCCTAGGAGAGTCTGGGCTTTGGTGACTTAAAACTCAACCCTGGTCTGAGGATTCCAGTGACGCGTGCGTGCCGTTGGGAGATTTCAGGGCACTTCTGTGGCTGACAGGTCTGAGGTCTAGGGATGACAGGTGAACCTGTCAGAACCTCAGCTAGTTTATTTGTGAAAGTAGAGCTTGGAGGAGGTGGCCTCCTACTTCTGTCAACGTGGGTGGCCAGTAGGAAGGAGGTGAGCCAGCACCACACAGGAAGACTGGTCACGATTCCCCAGGAAGGGAGCTTTTCCTGCATGGGACAGGCCTAGGTACAGGAACTAGGACTGTGGCTTTGATGGATTGTGGAATCCCTGAGCAATGAGCTGTATAGCCTAGATTGGCCTGGATCTCCAGGCAATCCTCATGCCTCAGCCTCAGCTTCTGTGTCACAGTCTGGATTTGACTGTGGTACTCTCCCCTCACTCCACAGGATTTGAACCTAGGGACACATGCATAAGCCCTGCAGAGTACCTGAGGGTCTGCTGTAAGTTGATCGCCCTGAAGCCCTTCGTCCCAGAATCCCAACAGGCTGGTAGCCACTCATCTCAGGCTGCGTCCAGTCTTGAGGGAGCCTATGGTAGTCTCAGTTATCCCTGTGAGGGCAGGGCAAGGGTCCTCTGCAGAGCTGTGTTTGTAGCCGCCTCTGCTGATCCCCATCTTATGAGTATCACTTCCCAGAACAATTCCAATTCCTGATCATGGTCTGAGTGAAGGGAATCTGTCCTTCTTGTGGCCTTTAAAGCCACTTCCATCAAAGAAAGTGTGGGGCTCTAGGATTAGTGCACTTCGCTCACCCCACGAAGCTCTTCTGTTCCTGCTCTCCAGAGACACTGCTCTGGCCCACAGAGGTAGACTTGCCACGGTTTATGCTGTTCCCACGGAATGGAGTGTCCAGAGCTCCCAGAGGAAGCACCCTGGGGATTGGTCCAGTCCAGCCCAATCCAGCTGCAGCATGGGAATAGGCCACCAGCCAGAATGGCTCTGTTCTGGGGCCTGGTTTTATCCTGGTCCTACACACTGCTACTTCAGAGTGGGAAGAGAGGCTACACACTATCCCCGATGCCCTGCTTGCCTAGCCTCACAGTGCCTACACCAGAACTCAGAGTGAGGGCTCTGGAGAGGAATCCATGCACTGAGATGTGCTATGGAGCCCAGGCTACCTAGTGTGTGTGTGATGTGTGGTGTGCTTGCCTGTTTGTGTCTGTGTGTGTGTGTATGTGTGTGTGGTATGTTTTTGAGTGGTGTGTTTGTGGGTGTATGTGTGTATGTTTGTGTATGTTGTATGTTGTGGGTGTGTTTTGTATGTGTGTATAGTATGTGTTTGGGTATGATATGTGTATGTGGTGTATGTGTGTTTGTGTGTGCATGTCTATATGTATGTGTTCATGTGTACTGTGTATATATGTGTGTTTGTGTATGGTATGTATATGTGGTATGTGTGTGTGTGTGGCATGTGCATATGTATATGTTTGTGTATGTATACGTTTGTAATATATATATGGTGTGTTTGTGTATGATATTTGTATTGATATGGGTTTTTTATGTATATGTTGTAAGTGTGTTTTGTGTGTATGGTTGTGTATGTGTAGTTTTGGTGGTAGTGTATATATATCTTTGTGTGTGGTATGTGTATGTGCTGTGTTTGTGTATGGTGTGTGTATGTGGTGTTGTGTGGTTGTGTATGTATGTTGTGTGTGTATGTTTTGTGTGTGGTGTTGTGGTGTGTGTGTGGTGTTGTGTATGGTGTGTGTGTGGTATGTGTGTATGTATATGTTTGTGTGTGGTGTGTGTGTGTGGTGTGTGTATGTGTGTGTGGTGTGTGTGTGTGTGGCATGTATGTATGTATGTGGTGTGTGTGCTTGTGTGTATATCTTAGACAGGGTTCGGTAGTTGAGACCTGCTAGGTGGGGTCAGAGCTTGTAAACCTACTGTGGGAAGCATTGGAAGGAAGGCAAGAGACTTGCTTTCTGCAGACAAGGCCTGCACTGAAGCAATGACACCCCAGATCAGGCAGGAGACAGTGGTAGTCTCTCCAGCAGTAGCAGCAGCTATGCAGGGTGGCCTCAGGCTACCTTGATGAACAGTTTTCACCAGTGGGATGAGGTGAGCTTAAATCAGAAAAAAAAGTGATCAATACACCATATCCAGGTCCTTATTGGTCATCAGGATAATTAACATGAATTGGTTTTGAGAAAAAATATTAAGAAAATGACGTCCTGGGTGATGACAAAGATGCTTCTGTGCACAGACTCAGAGCGCAGGGTGGAAGGTGGAACTGTCCCCAAAGCAAGGGTCTGAGTCCTTGAGTGCCTTAGCTGTTGTCTTGTCATTTCTGTGGTGGTGAAGCACAGGCTGTCTGCCTGCATTTCGTGGATCTGGTGTGGGAGCTGCCATAGTCCACGGCCTTTTCCTAAGTGACATACATGATAGAGATGAGGACTGGAGACCACAGAAGTATGACATTAAGGGGCATCGCAAGGTTGTGATACTTGAGCTGGGCTTTGAAGTATAAATAAGAGCTTGACAAGAAATAGAGGAAAGGTATTCCTGGCCAAAGGACCAGAGAAACAAAGGACAGATATAAGAGGCTCAGGTGCTTGAGAAAAGCTGGCTCTGGATGTGAAAGAGAAGCAGCCAGAGGGCCAAGCCAAGGGATGGTGTTTGCCTGAGCTAGAATCTCAGTCTCACTCTGAAGGCAGTGAAAGGAGAGCCGTCTCACTCACACACCCAGGAAGATCTCCCCGCTGAGCACGCTGTCAGGGCAGAGTGACAGGAACCCTAAAGCTGCCACAGCCTGCTGGGTGTGGAAGAGTCTGTGCCAAGGCAGGGGCTACAGAGAGAGACTTTTCTTGGAGTCCCCCAAAGGTGAGAAACTGCAGAGTCCACCCACACTCCCCTAATCTGGGTTGGTGCCATTCTTGGAGCTAAGCCAAATTCAGACACCAGGGCCCTTTGCCGAGGATTCCAGATTTCGGCCAGCTGGCCCATGGTCCATGTCCAAAGCAAACAGGAAGAGACTAGAGGGCCAGGCAGAACCTAGCTCTTTGTTTGGAGACGGGATTAGCAGAATGGACTTGTGGGTCTGCCTGCTGTTCAGGTAGGGGGACATGCAGGCCAAGTTGGGGATGCGATGAAGGGGTATGAGGTTGGGGGCATGAGGGTGTGGAATTCAGGCTTGTAAGAATAAGACCTTGGCTCTTTCTTGGCACCACCAAGGAGGCTTTGTTGGAGGAAGCCCGGGACCCATGTGAAACCCTGTGAGGCCTCAACCCAATCGCTGCAATCTGGTGTATCATTATGTACCTTTCCAACAGTTTCCCACTAATGTCCCTTGGCCATTAGCCCAGGCTGATAGGCACAGCGCTGTTCACTGCAATGATGTCCACTCTGGCTCCAGATTCAGGCCCTGGGGCTCGACTGTCAAAGGTGGGGGAGACCAGAGAGATCTGTGTACCCTTGGCCTGAAAGGTAGACCATCAGAAGTTCCAGACACCTCAAACACAGATGCTGGCCCAGCTAGCCAGAGTAGAAGGTAGCTCTACATACTTGATTCGCCCACCATATGCTCATTCAATACACTTCCCTGAAGGCCAGGGGACAGGGTGCTGGGTAAATGAAGTCCTGGAGGATCAGATGGGCTGGAAGAGGGCTCAGAGGAGGCTAATAGTTCTCTTAAGATGCCTTTTGGGCAGGAACAGGGTAGAGATAAAGGCTGGGAAACTTCAAAAAGGAATTTCTTCTGGAATGACTTGTTCACTCGCTCAGCTGTGTATGTGGGCATCTACACGACAGATACATATGGAGTACCAACTAGGTGGTTGGCACAGAGCCAAGTCTGGGGGCAGAAATAGCCATGGTCTTATTCATACAATGTCCACAGCCCATGTTACCACCACGCAGAGGAGAAACTCATGCTGAAGTATAGGGATCTGAAGAGGACGTGCACCATGCATCTGGACTGGAGGGTCAGGGAGGGTGGGCAACTTCTCTAGAACTTGAAGTATCATAGAAGCTGAACAGGTAAGAAGAAGACAAGTCTATCTAGGCAAAAGCCCAGAGGTAGAGGGGCCAGATGAAAGCGAGTGTGTGCGTGTGTGTGTGACTGTGTCTGTGTCAGGGGTCGGGTTCCTGGGATGAGGGTGAAGGGTGGGTGGGCTGATTTCTGCATGCTGTGTGTGGCTCCCTTAGAGAGGAAGGGCCTGAGCTCTATTGAGCAAAAGGAAGATTTGCAACAGTGGACTGTAACGGCCCGTGTGATGAGTAGTTTGAAGGGGTCTGCTGGAAGCAGGCAATTTATAATACAGTAGGGTCTGCGAGAGGAGATGGGGTGAGCCTCAGCCGGTGTAGCTGTCTGGGAGGCAGGACTGGTGAAGGAGAATGGTAAGGGAGTTGGTAAGTGTCCTGTTCATGTTTACCCAGGACAGAGAGGCATGGGCGGGGCTATGCTGTGGGGAGGACAGACTTAGCTGTAAGTGTCCACCATGGGACGGCTCATGTGCACTCCCCCCCCCTTTTTTTTTTTTTTTTTTGGTTTTTCGAGACAGGGTTTCTCTGTGTAGCCCTGGCTGTCCTGGAACTCACTCTGTAGACCAGGCTGGCCTCGAACTTAGAAATCTGCCTGCCTCTGCCTCCCAAGTGCTGGAATTAAAGGCATGTGCCACCACTGCCCAGCTCATGTGCATCCCCTTAAATCTGCTAGGTGAAACTGAAGGGAAACACTGTCATTTACTCATGAGAGGAAAAGGTTCTGGAATGTAAAGTTATCTGCTTTACACTCTTTACAGTTTACACTGTAAACTCTTTATAGGAGAGAGAGAGAGAGGGACACAGAGACAGAGACAGAGACAGAGAGAGACTCATTTAGCCTTCCTTGGAGAGCTGAGAGAAAAGAAGTTGGTCAGGAGGGAAAAGGGGAGAATCTGAAGAATGTCCCAAGGGGACCTCTGGCATCTGTCGAGGAACCCAGTCCAAAGGCGGATCCAGCATGCTTTTGATGACCTGCTGGGAACTGGCTTCATTCTGCTCTGCCTGCCCTGCCTCTCGAGCCTGGTGAGTCCTTCCCTGAGTCTAACCTCCGTCCTCATGAGTCTGTTCTCTCCATTTTTGCTTGCAGGTAGATTAGTGTCACTGCCTTACCCCTGCCTCTGGGTGCCAAGCCTGCAGCCTGCCCTTCAGTCCCGGCTCTACCTGATCCCTGCCCCCAACATCCAGGCCACCTGCAGCCAGTAACCACACACTGTGTAGGTTACAGCAGGCATCTCCCCCGCCCCACCCCCCCCCAAGCCAGCTTTGCATACTGTTTCATTTCTGATCCCAGAGCCCTGGCAGAGCATACCCCTGTCCAGCCTAGTGACCTTCGCCTGAGCTCTGGTTAATATTTGTCCGACCCAAAGACAGTGGGGCTCCGCCCCTTGTGTAGATATAAGCTGGCCTGGGGCAGCTCTGCTTTCCTGTTGGCCTGAGCTATTCCAAGCTCCCTGCCCACCACATCATGGCCAAGGGTTTCTACATTTCCAAGACCCTGGGCATCTTGGGCATCCTGTTGGGCGTGGCAGCTGTGTGTACCATTGTAGCTCTGTCGGTGGTCTATGCTCAGGAGAAGAATAGGAATTCAGAGAACTCTGCCACAGCTCCCTCGCTCCCGGGCAGCACCTCAACCATCACCTCAACTACCACCTCAACTACCACCTCAACTACCACCTCAGCTACCACCTCAACTACCACCTCAACTACCACCTCAGCCACCACCTCAGCTACCACCTCAACTACCAACCCTGATGTAGATGAAAGCAAACCTTGGAACCAGTATCGTTTGCCTAAGACTCTTATACCTGACTCCTACCGGGTGACCCTGAGACCCTACTTCACCCCTGATGAGCAGGGCCTGTACATCTTCAAAGGTTCCAGTACTGTTCGCTTTACCTGCAACGAGACCACGAATGTCATCATCATCCACAGCAAAAAGCTCAACTACACCCTCCAAGGGAACCACAGGGTGGTGTTGCGAGCCCTGGGTGACCCTCAGGCACCCAACATTGACAAAACTGAACTGGTAGAGCGCACTGAGTACCTGGTGGTGCACCTGCAGGGGTCCCTGGTAAAGGGCCATCAGTACGAGATGGACAGCGAGTTCCAGGGGGAGCTGGCTGATGACCTGGCTGGCTTCTACCGCAGCGAGTACACGGAGGGTGGCAACAAGAAGTAAGTTAAAGGTCATGCGCACGGGCTGACACGGGGCTGCATCTGGGGCTTATGGAAAGGGAGGGAGTGGAAGCTTCAGGAGACCTCAATAGCTCCATTGCTCATCTGTAGGGGAGGCAGTTCCTGGGGGTACTGGATTCTGGGGTGGAAGGGCTCCTCAGATGACAGGAATACTGAAGCTCAGAGGAGAGAAAAAATTGTCTGGGACCCCTCAGCTCACACCAGCGTGAAGCCTGCCAGGGCTTAAGATAGCATCTGGAAGCTTTGGTTTTCCAGGGTAGCTTGTTCCTCAGGCTGTGTGGGGTTGTGTGAAGGGGAGTAAGCAGGTTTGGACAGCCATCTTCTATACCCTTAAACTATGCTCCTTGCACCTTCTCTAACACACTGCTTTGGACAGAGTGGTGGCCACAACGCAGATGCAGGCTGCTGATGCTCGGAAATCCTTCCCGTGCTTTGATGAGCCAGCCATGAAGGCCTCGTTCAACATCACGCTCATCTACCCCAGCAACCTCACTGCTCTGTCTAACATGAATCCCAAAGGTGAGCCTGGCAGCCCTGGGTTCGCCCTGAACTGTTGCACAGAGCAGGAAGCCCACACACTGACATGTCCCATGCCCAGATTCCAATCCCTTGCCGGAAGACCCTTCCTGGACCATTACTGAGTTCCACCCCACCCCAAGATGTCCACATACCTGCTGGCCTACATCGTGAGCGAGTTCAAAAATGTATCATCCTCCTCATCCAAAGGTGTCCAGGTATGAAACAGAGACTGTATGTCACGGGTTGGCTCTGGTCCTGGCTTGAGGGACTTTCTCAGATCTTCTTAATATTACCTTCTGAATTATTAGGCTGTTGAGTCCCAGCTATGAGTGATCCCAAGAACTTTTTTTTTTTTTTTTTCAGATAGGGTTTCTTAGGTGTAGAATTGAGAAACTGTCTGTCCTGAACCTTGCTCTGTAGACCAGGCTGGCCTCAAACTCACAGAGATCCACTCACCTCCACTCCTGAGTGCTGAGGTTAAAGTTGTGTGCCACCACGCCTGGTGCCCTGTTTTTTAATTTAGAACAAATTTGCTTTCTGTGTGTGGGTGTTTTGCCTACACGGATGTCCATGTACCACTTCCATGCCTTGGAGGCCAGAAGAGGGCATCGAATCCTCTGGAACTGAAGTTACAAACAGTTATTACCTGTTACACACAGTGAGTGCTGGGAATTGAACTCAGATCTTCCTGAAGAGCTCTTGACCGCTGTCTTGGTCAGGGTTACTATTGCTGTGGTGAAACGCGGGGACCAAAAGCACACGGAGGAAGGCTTTATTTGGCTTATGCTTCCATATGGCGGTCCTTCAATGAAGGAAGTCAGGTCGGAACTCAAGCAGTGCTGGAACCTGGAGGCAGGAGCTGGTACAGAGGACATGGAGGGGTGCTGCTTACTGGCTTCCTCCTCCTGGCTTGCTCAGACTTCTTTCTTTAGAACTCAGGACCACCGCCAGCCCAGAGGTCGCACCACCCACAATGGGCTGGACCCTCTCACATCAATCATCGATTGAAAATGCTTTACAGGCCTGCCTCCAGACCGATCTTCTGGAGGCATTTCCTCAAGTGAGATTCTGTCTCTCAGATGACTCTGGCCTGTTAAGTTGACATAAAATTAGTCAGCACAGCCACTGAGCCATCCATCCACCCCTCTGTTTTAAATATTGAGACAGGGTCCACTAAGGTGCCCAGGCTGGCCTTGAACTTGTGACCCCCCTGCTTTGGCCTCTTAAATACTGAATGTATAGGCATGTGACCATGCTCAGTTTTCTCTGTTTAATCTAGTTGGTTTCCATCCTGACTTATCAGGGATCTCTAGCTCCCTGTATCCTGGGACTCTACCCATTCTCCTCAGGATCCCAGAGGACCCTAAACCTGACCTCCTCCCTCTCATTCTGCAGATTCGAATCTGGGCTCGGCCCAGTGCCATTGATGAGGGCCATGGTGATTATGCACTGAATGTTACCGGCCCCATCCTAGACTTCTTTGCCGAACATTTATAACACATCTTACCCTCTACCGAAGTCTGGTGAGTGACCATGGGACCTTCATGGAGGTAGTGCCAGGATACCCATTCAGACACCTCCCACTGATACCTGGATCCCCTCCACAGACCAGATTGCCCTGCCTGACTTCAATGCTGGAGCCATGGAGAACTGGGGGCTAGTGACCTACCGTGAGAGTTCCCTGGTCTTTGACCCTCTGTCTTCCTCCATTAGCAACAAGGAGCGGGTGGTCACTGTGATTGCTCACGAGCTGGCCCATCAGGTGGGTAGCAAAGGCCTTGGGGTCTCAAGCCCTCCCCTGGCCCATGCCAGTAGACAGCCAGCACATGGTTAGATGCTGTGAGTGATGGCAAGGCCTGTGAGGCTCAAGGACTCGTCTGTGTCCCCTGCAGTGGTTCGGCAACCTGGTGACGGTGGATTGGTGGAATGACCTGTGGCTGAACGAGGGCTTTGCCTCCTATGTGGAATATCTGGGTGCTGACTATGCAGAGCCCACCTGGAATCTGGTGAGTCTCCATTCTGGGAGTTGGGCCGAGGTGGAGGAGTGGAGTGTCTGTGACACCCCTTCTGATCTCCTGATGGCATCTGGGGACTCCGCAGAAAGACCTCATGGTACTGAATGACGTGTATCGTGTGATGGCCGTGGATGCGCTCGCCTCCTCCCACCCATTGTCCAGCCCTGCCGATGAGGTCAAAACGCCAGCCCAGATCAGTGAGCTGTTTGACAGCATCACCTACAGCAAGGTGCGTCCTGGCTTGTGAGTCGGGGTGGGAAGGGTGCACCCCACGGGGGGGCTCCTCACAGCGGTGCTCTGGGAATGCTTGGCCTGCTGAGCTCCCTCTCATCCAACCCCAGGGAGCCTCAGTCATTAGGATGCTGTCCACCTTCCTGACAGAGGACCTGTTCAAGAAGGGCCTTTCGGTGAGTACAGCTCCAGGTGGTCCCTCTGCATGGTGGCTTCCCCCCAGCATGACTCCACAGCCCTGAGTATCACCCAGCCTTACCAAGCCTTGTCATCTCCACAGTCTTATCTCCACACCTTC
This sequence comes from Mastomys natalensis, assembly GCA_021653895.1. Taxonomy (NCBI): domain Eukaryota; kingdom Metazoa; phylum Chordata; class Mammalia; order Rodentia; family Muridae; genus Mastomys; species Mastomys natalensis. The sequence continues at coordinate 117,387 of JAJTUV010001799.1, forward strand.
CAATACTCGAACACCATTTATCTGGACCTGTGGGAACACCTGCAAGAGGTGGGTACCAAGCCTTCTCCATTCAGATCTTAAGGCCCAAAGTCCCTGGGAACAGCATGTGAGAGACTGTGCCTAGCTGCTGTGTTCAGTAATCCAGGCAAACTGTCTGGAGCCTCAGTGACTTGTCTATAAAATGGGTTTAAAGATGGATCCTTAAAGAGGGTGGGTAAGACCCCTGCTCATAGCCCACTTCAGATTTTCTTATTTTTTTTAAATGGGTTCTCTTCAGTTGATTCTCCCACCTTGTTTCTGAGGCAGGGGATATCTTGTTTCTCTGCGTGAACACTCGACTCCCCATCTCCCCTTAGGAGAGCTGATATTATAGATACAGGCCAACACATCTGACTTTTTGTTTTTTGTTGGGACAGGGTCTCACTGTGTAGCCTTGGCTGTTCTGGAACTTATTTTGTAGACCAGGCTGGCCTCAAACCCAGAGATCCACTTGCCTCTGCCTCCTCAGCATATCCTACCAGCCTGCACCACCAGAGCGGGCCCACTTCCGGTTCTTGCTTAGCTGCACCGTGAGGAGTCTTGTGGGTCCCTTAGTGCTGAGAATATGAGCTTCAGGGCTCCTCCGCCCAGCTTCTACCTCTACTCCCTTCCTCCTCCCCCTTCTGCTTTTCCTCTTTCTTCTGCCAGAACTTTGGAACCAGACATTTAACTGACTCATCCCTCCCAGGTGCTCTGTGCCTCATGGCTGTCCCGACCTGGCACGTCCTTGCACACACCAGCACATTGGACACAAACTCTGACTCTTCCTAACCCAGCCTGCCTCACATTCCATTTCCCAGCTTCCAAGCCCTCCTGCCTTGCCCAGGGGCTCCTCTCCTTCCTGCTTCTCCTCAGGGCTGGAGTCCACCCTCCCCATGAACCCCGATCACTTTGTCTCCCCTCCCTCTCCATGCCCTCCAGTTTTCTCTGCAGACTTTACCCACTCTTGCTTGACCCCGCCCACCTTCTCCATCTTTGTTCCTTTAAAGCCCTAGGGCTCTGTCTTTCTGTCCAACCACTCCCTGGCTGCTGTAGTCCGTCTTTCTGGGTCCCAAGGCTATCTCCCTGGGGAGGGGATGTCACAGAGTCACAGCTGGGCAGGGTCTAGTCTCATGACGCCTACCTGAACTCTATCCCTACCCCTACCCCCATCCCATCTGCAGACCCAACTGGTTAACCTCTCCACCCTGATTCTGACAGCTGACTTGGTGGTGCCTTATGGGACCCTCCCTCCACCACCTGCCTTTCTACCCTCCAGCAAAGCTCGCCTCCTTCCCTTCCCCATCTTCTGTGCGCCCCCCTTACCTTCTGACAGTTTCTTTTCTGCCCAGCTTTCGGGGGTTCACAGCTTCAGTTACTAGCAGATGTCACTGGCTTTTTGCTGTGATTACAAAAGCACTGCCCAAAGCATTTGAGAAAGATGAAGAAGCTCTGAGAAGATAGAAACAGGGCTTTGACATCCCACTCCCTTCTACTGGGAGTCCTTTTCCTCCATTCCCACAGCCCTGTCCCTTGCTCCTTCCTGTGACATTGGGCAATGCTTTCTCTCCTCTCTGTTCTTCACATCTCTAAACATTCAGAAGGTGCCCTAGGCATGGGCTATGTCTTGGGGCCACATTACAGGTGTGCCGACAATGGAATTGGCTAGAAGCTGAGAGGTTCTCCATCTCTCTCAGCTCTGGGCAGACAAGGAGAGACAAAACCAGACTTCTCCTCTGCCCCACTTCCCTGCATTAGTGACACCACACTCTTAGGCTGGCCAGAATCTGCAGAGGCTGTCTGGGTGGTGGGTGTGGGAGGATAGTGGTTTGACAGCCACACCGTGTCCCTTGAACAGGCCGTGGACCAGCAGACAGCTGTCACACTGCCAGCCTCGGTGCGCACCATCATGGACCGCTGGATCCTACAGATGGGCTTTCCTGTTATCACTGTGGACACCAATACAGGAGAAATCTCCCAGGAACACTTCCTCCTGGATCCCAAGTCCAATGTTACCCGCCCCTCAGAGTTTAAGTGAGCAGATGGTGCCACCCAAGTCCCCGGGAAGGGTGGGTCACAAGGGAGGTGATCACCTGCAGTTAGGAGCACAGTGGACACTTGGTATCAGTGTTGGGCACCTGAGCGGGGTACCCCAGGCTGTAAGAGTTCCCGATCATCACTCTGGGTCACGGTTTCTCACTACAGTTACCTCTGGATTGCGCCTATTCCGTTTCTCAAAAGTGGACAGGAGCATCGCTACTGGCTGGAGGTCCAGAAAAGTAATCTAGCCCCATCTTATCTGTTGGCTCTTGGCCTGTGTTCTTCAGGGAGTGGGGTGGGGTTGGGGTTGTGGGGTTTGGGGAGAGTTGAGTGAAGATTCCCTTCCTTATTTCAATCAACAAATGGAGCTGATAACTTTGTTTCCAATTCTCACCTTGCTGCTATGTGGCCTCAGGCAAGTTACCGGTCCTCTCTGGTCTTCCTGCTCCATTGAGTTGTGTGAGAGTCACAAGAGAGAATTCCTGTAAAATGCTTAGGACAGTGATTGGCAGGTACAAGGAAGGAGATGCCTCATGTGACCAGGCACTGAGAAGTCAGAGGCAAAGGCCAGTCACTCAGAAGCAGGCGAAGGAAGGCATGCAGTCAGAAACATCCAGGGACCCTCTAACAGTCAACTGTAGAGTCTGGCTGCGGTGCTCACCCTGAGTGGTGAGCCAGGAATGAGGGGTCACTTCCATGCAAAGGTCCAGAAAGTGAACTGTGTCACACACAGGGTACCAGTGGGAGGTGGCTAAGCAAGATAGATGCCGAGAGGAGGCTCGGGGTCCTCCATGGCCTTCTGAGCACACGCCACCCAGCCCTGCTCTCTGCCTTCTCCACAGCCCAGAGTGAACAATTCCGGACGTCGCCCAATGAATGGATCTTACTGAACACCAATGTAACCGGCTACTACCTGGTTAACTATGATGAAAGCAACTGGAGGAAGCTTCAGAATCAGCTGCAAACAGACCTTTCCGTGGGTATCCCTGCTTTTCCGTGTCCCATGGTACGATGAGCCATCAGAAATCAACGTCTACCCTGTGCTGTAAGCGCAAAGTCACACTGTTTCCCTTTCTAGGCTATCCCTGTCATCAACCGTGCACAGATTATCCATGACTCCTTCGACCTGGCCAGGTGAGTGCGTTCCTGCCTGAGCACAGAAGCCTGTGACTGACCACGAATGACCCTATATTCTCCCTGCTATCCTTGATGCCTGTCGGGTGCTGTGTCAGATACCCCCAGAGCAGCCTCCCATGGTCCCCTGACCATTTCACAGATAAGGACTCTGACGGTATTAGAGCACCTTACCCCACGTGTCATGGTGGCACACAGGGATCTCCTACTTCACTGCCCACTTCCCACCCACTGCCCCAGCTTGCCCAAGTGCAGTGTGCACACCAGACCTGTGCTTGGTGCTTAAAAAAATGTCTGGTTTGAGAAGGACAGAAGAGACAGAACTCGGACACAATGATGCTTAATGAACACCTGTTCTACCTCCCAGGATAACATGCTCGCTCGTGGTGATTATGGTGAGGCAGCAAAAGAGGGCTTTGACTTGAGTGACATTTCCCAGAGTCATCTGTGGACCAAATACCCACAAATAGCCCAAGCAAAAAGATGGGAGAAGGGTCCACTTAGAAGAGATTCATAGAAAGGTTGGCAGAGATGACTCAGGCCTTGTCACTCAGCATGAGAACAACCATTAGATTCCCTGAGCCCTTAAAAGCTGATACAGCAGTGTACCACCATAGCTCTGACACTGATGTGGAGAAGCAGGTCCCTGAGCTCGGCCAGCCAGCCTCATGGACTCAATGAATTCCAGGTTCAGTAAAAGACTCATGTCTCAAAAAAAAATAAGATGGAGATCAATTGAGGAAGACCCCCATCCCACGCTGGCCTCTGGCCTCCAGACGCATAGATACACTCATACAAACCTACAGGCACATATGCACACATCCACAGGAACACACACACATACATGAGCACCCCTGCACACACACACACACACACACACACACACACACACACACAATCCAGGAAAAGTTCAGTAGAGTTATGAGCATGGAGCTCTGAGCTGGGTCTCTTTTGAACTGTGTGGCTTTGGGGAAGTCAATATACATTATACCAAGTCGGTATAAATGGTGGGGTGCACGTCTAATCCCAGCATTTGGATGGTGGTTGTTTCTCTGTGAGTTCGAGGCCAAAATGGTCTACACAATGAGTTCTAGGACAGTCAGGGTTACCTAGAGAGATCCTCTTTCAAAACAATAAAAATTATCACAGTAAGAACGAAATAAAATGAGGTTTATAGGCAAGAGAAGATGACAGGCAGTAGACTGAGGTTGGACCCCAGTGGTGGCACCACAAACACCTGTGTCACTCCTTCTCCTGTGGAAAATATGAAAGGGTCAGGAGATGCAAGTGTAGGTGTATCCTTGAGAACCTGGGCTAAGGTCCCCAGAGTGTGGCTGGGTTGAGTGGGTGCTGATCTGGGGCCTCCTGTTTGTCCCCAGTGCTCAAAAGATACCCATCACTCTGGCGCTGAACAACACCCTCTTCCTGGACAAGGAAACGGAATACATGCCTTGGTCGGCTGCCTGAGCAGCCTGAACTACTTCAGCCTCATGTTGGACCGCACAGAGGTCTATGGCCCCATGAAGGTATGAGTTGCTGACATCCAGGGTCTAACCTGCACCACTGGGCAGTTGTTAAGTTATTACCCAGCCAAGCTCTTTCAAGAAAACAGGTTTATAGAGGATGGCAGAGTAAGGCATCTAAAACGAGCAGACACGGAGAAGGCTAGAAGTATGGGTGCCTCCTTCCCCCTCCCAGCCCCACCAAAAAAGAAGACGACAAGATTTCTAGCAAAGTCTTCCCATTGGAAACATGGGAAATGAATGATTTGGGGAGGCCCAGAGAGGACATTGCACTGGAAAGCTAAAGGCCTATCTTACCAGCCATGTGCCTTAGGCAGCTGTTACCAGCAACACCAATGTCTGCTGAGATGTGGGCCTGGCCACCCCGTAGCATGTGCCCCTAGGCTGGCAGTAAAACACTGGTCTTACAGGCTTTGACACGTTCGTAGCGTGGTCTAGATGTGTGAAGCTCCCACTGCAGAGGACAAGCCTGTAGGAGCTGGCTCAGGATGAGGCCACACCCATGCGATGTTCACTGCATCCTTCATAAGAGAGCAAACAGCAGACAAAGAAAACAGAAATACATGACTAAGAGCTGGGACTGGCCAAGTTACACCGCAATGCCCATTTGATGGAATGTTCATAGCTCTGTAGACCACATTTAAGAGACTTTTGTTGTTGGGGATTTGGGGTGTGTGTGTGTGTGTTTGTTTGTGTGTTCTGGGGATTGAACTCAACTCCTTATGGCAAACCCTGGGTTAACTGAACCATCTCCCTAGCCTAGTTTTTTTGGTTGTTTTTTGTTTTACTTCTTTTTATTGTTTGTTGGCTTATTGGTTTAATTTTAGATAATCTTTGTAGGTTGGCCTGGAATTCTTTTAATTTTTTTTTAATTTCACCATCTCCCTAGAATAGTAAATGCATATTTTGGTAAACAGCCTTTTAACTTTTTCATGCTTGCCCAGGGTCCTCTCAAGCTAGTACCATAGCTCAGTACTTATCACATCAGCCATTCGGCACACACCTGGTGTCCGTATTCCCTTCGGATCCAGCTGGGGTGTGTCTGTGCTGACAGCTGTGTCGCCTGTCTAGTAAGGCTTGGTGGACTGAGCCCACAGGAGAGTTCGTGTACTTCCCAAAGTCTTCTGTCATGTCCAAGACTGTTGCTGAGGCCATGCACAAGGTCCTGCCTGAGCGGCGCTCTGCTTCCTCAGCCCCATGGCTGTCTTCCCTATTTTGTCTCAGGGAGAACATATTCTGAGACTTTTGAGAGAGTGTTTATGGCAGTGGGTTTTCTCAGGCAGATGGTCAGCAATGGTTTTATTCTGCTTTCATGCTGGACTGAGAATTCAGTTGGCTTTGGAAGTTTCTAGATTGGAAATCATTCCTCAGAATGTTTAAGGTCTTGATCTATCGACCTCAGCTGCTTTTGGCCTTTTCAGTTCTCGGTGTGTGACCAATTTTGCTTCCTGGAGACTTCTGGGCTTTTGCAGCAGTCCTGGTGGGCCGGTCTGGGTCTTTTCAGCTTGGACATAGATATCAGAATGTGTTCGCTCTCCCTGTGAACTTCTTTCCTATCTGTTGTCCATTTCATGTCTTTCTGGCGGTCTGGGCATTTGCACTTCTTTCTCTTGCTTTGGGCTGGCTTTCATGTCCCTCCTAGTTTCCAGCTTGGTGACTCTTCACTGTCCCCCAGGGAGGGGGCCTCGGTGTTTGTCCCTCACCTACAGGATGTTTTCTTCTTCCCTCCCGTTTCTGGCCCCAGTGTCCCGCATGATGTCTTCTCTTCTCTCTGGGAGGGTAGTCGTTACTTAGCTTTTGAAATCTCCCTTTTTCCTTTGTTGACTTGAGGTTTCTGTTTGTCTTGGTCTCCTGTCAAGTAGGAGGCTGAGAGGCCTTTTTGGATTTAAGAGTGAAGCAATAAACAGTGACCCGAAGTCACACCAGAATTGGAACAAAACAGACTGCTAAGGCTCACAGGAGGGTGTGGTGGTGCACGCCTTTAATCCCAGCATTCAGGAGACAGAGGTAGGAGGCACTCTGAGTGTGAGTTCAGCCTGGTGTCTGCTTGCCAAGTTTCAGGCTAGCCAGGACTGCATAGTGCGACCATACCTTGGTGACGATGATGACAATGGCAAAGAAGGATCAGAGGCTCCATGCAGTCTGTCACCTGTAGATCTCACTGTGGGGAGACATGGTGGCCAAATAATTCATCTCTGGAGACACTCAAAAGTGAAGGGCTGAGAGTCTGGGATGTGACTTAGTGAGAAAATGGGTGTACAGTACGTGCGAAGCCTTGAACCTGGCCTCTGGCATAAAAATTAAGAAAAAGGACTGAACTTAATGATATACTTATATCAGACTTTCAAAGAACAGAAGTTTTTAATACTATAAAAACGGAAGAAAGGAAAGAGAAAAGGAAATCAGTGAATATTCATGGTGTTGGGTATTCCCTCAAGACCGTCTGGTGTCTCAGACATAGGTCTCTTGTATGCAGTAAAGCTGACAGCGTCCACTCTCGGGGTCAGTGGGGACTGATGAAACCTCCACCTCTGACCTCCTTGTAACCCTTCTTACTGTGTGTAGTGCCCAGCACCCCCAGCCTCTCTGGTCCAGCACCTCCTGTGAACGAGGGCAAGCTGCCACTGGACACGGGCCAGGCCGGAGTTCGACTGGCAGACTTGGATTCAACCTCCACACACAGCCCCGGCCTTCCCCAGCCCTTTCATTCTGAGCCTCCCTACAGCAAGCCCTTTTCTCTTTCTTTTTTCTTTTTTCAAGGTTTCTCTGGCTATCCTAGAACTCACTCTGTTCTAGGCTGGCCTCAAACTCAGAGATCCACCTCCCTCTTCCTCCAGAGTGCTGGAGTTAAAGGTGTGCACCTCCACTGTCTGGCTAGCAAAGTCCTGTTCTGCAGAAGCTTGGTGGCAAATTCTTCATCTCTGCCAGGTTGCGTCGGTCTCCCTTCTCACCTCCCAGCTGCCCTGTGTTGACATCACAGCCACCGCTACTTACACGTTCTTGGGGAGGGGAGAGGCCAGTTTCTTTTACCATTGGATAATGGCTTCAGTTTGTTGCAAAAAGTCAGTCTGCCACATCAAATCAGAATCTGCAAATAATAATAATAATAATAATAATAATAATTTAATGACAGCATGAGGCTGACGTGAGATTATGTTTCAAGGAAAGAAAAAAAAAAAAAAAAAAAGCAGCACACAGAATTAGACACAAGCCCAGAAAAGATGCAAGATCAAGAGAGGATAATGTTGCTGGTCTGGAAAATCATAGTTTGCACCCATTCTCTGCATCCTCTGCTCAACTGTGTTGCCTAGGTTTCTTACAGTAAGATCTTGGAGGAGACCTGACATTACAATCAGAAGCAACAGTAGGTGGACAAAGAGGGTTAGGACTGAGGCAGTCTGGCTTTGAGGAGAAAGGACACCAATTCAGTCATCTGTAACCTAGATTGGAAGTGCTGGCCTTGGATACACCCTGACCTCTCCCTGCCTGCCAGCGCCCACTCGTGCTTACAGAGAGGCTGCCTACCTAGGCAGGTCAGCCTGGGCCCTTGACACAACTCCTATATTCTTTCCACAGAGCTATCTGAAGAAGCAAGTCACACCCCTCTTCTTCCACTTCCAAAATATAACCGGCAACTGGACAGTGTTCCTTCAACACTGATGGAGCAGTGAGTGTCTTGTCTTGTGTGGACTTTGGAGATCCTGTGGGACCTAAGGGCTGAGAACACCACCTGGCAGTGTTCTCCTCTGGAACCTTCCATGCCTGGACACCAGCCAAAGAGAGACCCCATCTAGAAACATGGGGCACTGCCTTGGGCATCTACCTCACCTCTAGGCTCTTCTGGCTTCTTTTGAGTTTTGTGGGTTTCTTTGTCATAGGGTCTTAGGTAGCCCAGGCTGCCCTGAAAGTTTTGATCCTCCTACCTCAGCCTCTCATGTGGTAGGATCACAGGTATGCACCACCACACTCAGTTTATACAGGACTGGGATCAAACCCGGGGCTTCCTGAAAACTACAAACATCTACAAACTGAACTATACCCCAGTCCTGACTTAATTAACAGACTCAAACTGAAAACCGGAGGCTGCCTTGGGAGCCAAGAAAATGCAAGCTAAAGACAGGAAGAGAATAGGAAAAGTCCCAAAGGGTCAGGTGAACCACAGAGCCTTAGTAATTAGGCTCCTGGTTGTGTGTTAAGAGGATAGTCTTAGTGGAGGTCTGGGCACGATGTACTAACCACATGTCACCCTGGGACAGGTACGGGGAAATTAACAGCCATCAGCACGGCCTGTTCCAATGGTCTCACAGAGTGTAGGGACCTGGTTGTTCGGCTTTATAGTGAGTGGATGGCCAATGCTGATAATAACCGTGAGTATTGCCTGGTGCCTCCCCTGCCTGTCCTTATCTGCCCCTTGGACTAAGTAGAGCCCCAGGCCAGTCATCAGCAACTCCTTGCTCCCCGATCCTTGCTGCTCCTCTGCTCCTGACCCTCACTCCACCCCAGGATCCACCCCAACCTTCGGTCTACTGTCTACTGCAATGCTATTGCTTTTGGCGGCGAGGAAGAGTGGAACTTTGCCTGGGAACAGTTCCGAAAGCAACTTTGGTGAACGAGGCAGACAAACTTCGGACAGCCTTGACCTGTAGCAAAGAGGTGTGGATTTTGAACAGGTGAGGACCTGGCCCCACCCACAGAGTCCATGCTCTTCTTCCTACCAGCCTCTCAGCCATGTGCTGGCGAGAACAGGGAGGCTCAGAGGCAAAACAATTAGTTGTTCAGAGACCACAGGCTTAGTATGTGACTAAGCCAGGGTCAAGGTCAGGGTCAGATCCCTAACTCTTAACTGCTGTGGGCTCTGTTTTGAGCTTCACCGCAGGGTCTCCTGCTCCTGGGTGAGGTCTCTCCCACCCGATTAGCCCTTTCATAGGCCAGACCTGCAAAGTTCCAGAGACTATGACTAGATATTGTTCCCGATTCCATAGGATATCCATGACCCCCAAACCCATGAGAAATCATATTCTTTGCTCCATTAGTGTTCATGAGAAACAGTTCAGTTGAGTCTCCTTCATCATCAAAGTAAGGAGCAGCCATTTTACCTGGTGTGAAGGCTGCAAGGACAGGAATGCCTTCCTCTTTTATCTGCTCTCAAGAGAGTTTCATGGTAGCACACACTTGCATGACCAGCGATCCTGTGACCCTGTGTAGGTGACTCAGTTTCCCACCAACAGAGGGGAGGTACCAAGGCACCCCACAGCTCTTCCCACATCAAAGGGATGCTGAGCAATTCGAGAGGCAGTGATTGTGTGTGTGGCATCGGGTTCCCAGCCCTGTGTCCTGGGACTGCAATCCTCAAGTGGCCCCTACCCTTGTCTGCTGCCCACAGGTACCTGAGTTATACTCTGAACCCAGACTACATCCGGAAGCAGGATGCCACCAACACCATCATCAACATCGCCAACAATGTGGCTGGGCAGTCTCTGGCTTGGGACTTTGTCCGAAGCAACTGGAAGAAACTGTTTGAGGAGTGAGTGTTGAACTATCAAAGGCCGAGACTGGGTGTGCTGGGGTAACCCATACACCTCCCAACCCTGTGCTGAACTTTCTCACTTAGAAAGAAAACTGCAGCCAGAGTAGGAGCCTTGTCTCCTACAGGGACAAGGAGTCAGAGACTCACAGCCTGAGCTGTGTTCAAGTCTTGCCTTCTGCTTGTCCTGGGAGGGTCTCTTGGGGTTCTAGGTTTTGTCTCCTTAGGTCTCCCTCACAGAATGGTTGTGGAGTCCTATAGTTTCCTGACACCTGCAGAGAGAGTCCTTGGGTCTTGGCCCCTCCTCTGCTCATGCTCACTCCCTCCTCCCCTCCCCCACCCCCACAGTTATGGAGGAGGATCTTTCTCCTTTGCAAATCTCATCCAGGGAGTGACCCGGCGCTTCTCCACTGAGTTAGAGCTGCAGCAGGTAAGTGGCCAGACCTCTCCTCACCCTGGGCTCTGTCTGGTTTTTCCAGTTGAAGGTGGTGGCTTCCACTCACAGAGCAAGGATTGAGAGACTTTGTAGATATTAACGATTCTGTTTTTAAAAACCTTGGAACTTTAAAACTATTTATTCATCGATTGCCTAAAGCGAGCCTGCACTCCGGGCTCTAGATCTCCTCCTGCCCGCATCTCCTAAGTAACTAGGATTGTGCACCTCTTTTTTTGTTTGTTTGTTTTTGGTTTTTTCGAGACAGGATTTCTCTGTGTAGTCCTGGCTGACCTGGAACTCACTCTGTAGACCAGGCTGGCCTCGAACTCAGAAAGCCTCTGCCTCCCAAGTGCTGGGATTAAAGGCGTGTGCTACCACTACCCAGCGGATTGTGCACCTCTAAGAAAAAAACTCAGTTACAATTCATGTACCCTAAACTTTACCATGTTAAGTACTTTTTAGTATTTTTGCAAGACTATACAACTGATTTTTGCCACCCACTGTCAAGAAAGCATGCAGCTGCTAGCGATTTCTTCTTATTCCTGTCCCATCTCCCTAGCCCCCGGCGACCTACTTTACCTCTGCATTTCATAAAGTAGAATCGTAAAATCTGCGACTTGAAATGGAACTCTGTAATATGACCTGTTTGTGTCTGGCTTCTTCCACTTAGCATCTAAGGTTTAAAAGATTTGTTCCTGTTAAAACACATGGTTCCTTTGCATGGCTGACTAGTACTCCATTGTGTATCTATACTACAACTTCTTTACCCATTTGTCAGATGACGGACATTTCAGTTGTTCCCTTTTTTGGTTGTTATGAACAGTGCTGCTGTGAATGTTCATGTGCATATTTTTATTGTTTCCTTTTCTCCTGGGATAATCCTGGGAGAGGAATTGTTACTCATTTGTTTACTCACTCCATCTTTAACTTTTTAAAGAAACTGCTAAAATTTTGTCCTGTAGACAGAATATCTTGTGTATTGCATGGATGCATCACCTGTCAATTTAAAAGCCTATGGCCTATAGGAAAGGGTAGAATAGAAGGCGGGATACCTGGAGGCAGAAAGAATCCTGGGATAGTGTCAAGCGAGGGAGATTTGCCCAGGAAGATGTGAAAAGTCAGACACATGGGACCTGGGCTCAGGTAACTGGCCACATGGCAGAATGGAGATTAGAGTAAATGGGTTATAATAAGTCAGAAAAGAGTCTAGCTATATGGCCAAGGTATTTGTAAATATATTTTGAGTCTGAGTCTTTCTTCTGGGCCCATGGGGCTAGGAAGAGGAACCAGGACATAACTTCTCCATTCCCCAGAGCAAATGCACTATTGCAACATTCCTGCCATCAGTGTCGATGGGTCCAGTTTTTCCATGTCCCTGGGCAGCGTCTGAATGGCTGATAGTGGGAGCTTGCTGTCCATTTGCATATCGCTGGCAAAAGACATCTATTTATGTCTTTTCCCTGGTTTTAATTTGAGCTTCTGCCTTTTAATTGCTGTGTTGTAAGAAGGGGTGCGTGCGTGCGTGTGGTGTGTGTGTGTGTGTATTTGCATATTTGTATATTCAACTTAGGGACTTGATGTGACAGCAAGCACCCCACCACCTAGCTGTACCCCTCTACACTTTTTATTTAATCATTTTATTTTTTGAGACGGGGTCTCCTTATGTGACTCTGGCTGGCCTGGAATTCATTGTGTAGACCAGGCTGGGTTCAAACTCACCAAGTACTTTCTGCTGCTGGCACTCAAATGCTGAGATCAAAGGCATGCACCACCATGCCCGGCCCCAGTACTTAATTTTCTGATGCTGTTATAAGTGAAACATTCTCTGACTTCTCAGGTTTTCATTGCTGTCCCTAGGAGTACAGTCGATGTTGTACACTGGTTCTATATTATGAAATCTTGCTGGATCCTTAGTTCTAACAAGTTTCCTCTTTTTTTTTTTTTTTTTTTTTGTTGTTGCTGGGGATGGAATCAAGGAGGGTGTCACACATGCTGGGCAAATTGAGCTGTAGTTCAACCTGCGTTCTGACAGTTCTCCCACAGATTCCCTAGGGTTTTGTGTGCACAAAATCCTGTAAGGCGTGAGTTGCAATGGCCCCTCCCTGTGTGCTCTTCATGCCACTTTACTGTTTTAAAGCTATGAGATGGGAACCCAGGGCCTCCATCATGCTTAGCAAGCGCCGCACCTTACGAGTACTTTTTAAAAAAGCCACTTAGGCACTGAAGCAACTTGATCATCTGAGAGGTTCAGAAATTCCCATAGTCATTGCTCCATGTGGCACCTGTTTCATTGGCTCATTACTGCGTTTGAGATACTTCAGGTGAAACTCAGGGTAACTCTTTGAGCTCTTGCGCAATAAAGCCGATAACCTCTGAGCAGATCCCACCTGGAGCTGTGGTTTCACAACTTCCGGGTAGGTGAGCACTTAACCCCAAAGAGAGGTGAATGATTGAGCCCCTTATCCAGAGAACAAGATATGGCCCACACTCCTCAGGGGCCTGTGAGTGGAGTGAAAGGCAGAGGGCTGGGAAGCACCCCTCTTCTCAGGACTAAATTGGAGAATCGCTCAGATCTGGTGCTTTGGTTTCTTAAACAGCTGGAGCAGTTTAAGTGGAGAACTCGGCGACGGGCTTCGGCTCCGGCACTCGGGCTCTGGAGCAAGCCCTGGAGAAGACGAAAGCCAACATCAACTGGGTGAAGGAGAACAAAGATGTGGTACTCAAGTGGTTCACAGAGAACAGTTAGTCCCTGGTTCTGAGAACCATTTGTCCCAGTGTGACACCTCTGACTATCTCAGCAGCCTGTGCAGGGTCTCTATCCTCAGAGCTCCAGACACCAGCATCCTACCCTCAAGGATGAAGTCTCCAGCCTAGCTCCTAATTGTCAGGCTGCTGGACACCTCCCAGTTCTTGCCCCTCATGCCAACTCTGCCCCAGACTCAGGCCTCTGGGGCTGATCTCAGGGAAGCCCAGATCTGAGGCTAGATTTACTGGACAAAGGGCAGCTACAAGAGTCTCCCTGAATGCTCTACTACTTTCCCCCAACAAGACCCAAACCAAAGAATCAACAGGGAATAAGATCTATATATATTTTTAAGAGAAAATGTAAATAAAGAATTTCTAAAATGAGCTTCCAGATTTGTCACTCAGTGGGAGCATGAGATGAGTACAATGGTTATGGAAGTTGGAGAGGGAAGGGGGGGGGGCATGCCGTAGGTCTGGGGGAGTGGAGGAAAGAGGATGTCTTCCTGCCACATACAGTGTCAGACTGCAAGTTCACTGCAGTCTGATTCCCAGAACAAGGTTTTGAGATTGGGTATGAGGAACCTCCAGGATGTGAGGGGTACATATGGTGGCTCCCACAGGGATGGTAAGAGCTAGGCCTCGGGGAGCATCCATCTTACTAAATGTCAAGAGGAGAGTGCTGGCTGTGGCCCTTATATTGTGTCAAAGAGGGATGGGCACCTGGGACAATGGGGGAAGGCAGTACAGTAGAGGCCCCAGACCTAAATGCTGAGGTCATGACCAAGGGCATGTACCTCCTCTCCAGATTCCAAGGTACATCTTCCAAGGTAATAGCAGGATTGAGCTGAGGGTTAGAGGCAAGCAAGGCCTGGGAGAGGAGAATGTGGGAAGACTGGATGAATGGAAAGTGTCTGGTGTTGTAGACAGCCTCCTGTGCCCAATACATATTGTCCCCCACGGGGGCAGGGCTAGCAAATGAAGCTATTGATGTGTTTATGAAAAGATAGAGGGGGGATATGTTCTATGGAGGTGTAGTGAGGTATGGGGAAGGGAGTGTCTCAGCGGGCCCATGCCAAGGCATCCCTTCCCCCTGAGGGACCAGCCACACAATGGTATAGTATAGAATAGAGTTTATTCAGGGCATGGGGAGGGGAGTTAAGAGAGTAGTAGAGGCAGAGAAAGGCAGAAAGAGGGAGAGGGTAGGGAAGTAGAGGCTGGCCATGACCACTTGAGGGTGGGGGGGTGGCAGGGAAGGGAAGAGCCCAAGAGGGCAAGAGAGAAGCAAGAGAGCAAGAGGAGGGAGGAGGAAGCAAGCAGTCCCTTTTATAGTGGGTCAGGCCTACCTGGCTGTTGTCAGGTAACTGGGGTGAAGCTTAGACAGAATGCTAACAGCTATCACCAGAACCTTAGAGCAAAAGTCCACAATTCTGTCAGTCCCAACACCAGGCTTGGCTTAATTTGCAAGTTAAAAAGATGATCAAGCTATAGCAGTACAGTCTGTTCCAGCACACAGGGGCAGGACTGGGAGTTGGAACCCTAGGGGAACCCTATCTGAGGGGGAGGGGGAGGGGAGGGAGGGAGGGGAGGAGAGAGAGAGAGGGAGAGAGGGAAGGAGGGAGGGAAAGACAGAGAGAGAAATTGAGAGACAGAGAGGGAGAAAGAGAAATTGAGAGAGAGAGAGGAGAAAGATTGAGAATGGAAGAGAGAGAAAGAGAGAAGTAGAGAAAGAGGGGAGGGAGGGGAGAGAGAGATTCTTAAACACAATAAGCACATTGGACAGACAAAGGGGCCAGCGACTCCCAACTCTGTCTCTGACACAAGCCTTTAGGCATAAATGAGTCAAGACGAATTGAGGCAGCAGGCCAGAGGGAAACAGTCATAACTAAGCAGTCTCATCTAGGTGTGGCCTAAGGGTTTCTTGTTTTGGTTCTTCAAGGCGATCCAAGAAGTCCTTTTTTCTTGAGAGGAGCAAGCTTTTTCTGTGTAAGGGCTGATACCCTCATAGGCTGATTGTCTTTGAGGCTCTGCCTGTGACCGCAGATTTAGGACAGTGACTGGATAGTTTGTGGTGCCCTCTTAGGGGTCTGGAATGGGACACTTTAAAAAAGCTGAGGGTAAGATGCCTCTGTATTACTTTCTGAATTTTCAGCCTTGAAGAGAGATGAAAACTTCAGACATCCCCCGTTTTTTGTTTTGTTTTGTTTTTGAGTGGTTAGTGTACCTGTGGGCAGAGTTCATTAATCTGACCCAAAGGGTTTTTTCCAGAGTGGAGGTGGGGGTGGCTCACAAGCCATAGGCGTGCCAAGGATGACTTCATAAAGTTGGTTCTCTCCTTCCACTTTTGCTTGGGTTCCAGGGATCAAACTGAGGTCACCAGGCTTACAAAGCTGCTCGCTGTCCTCCTAAGTTTTCTGTTGGCACCTGGGTGTGGTGCATGCGAGCGCACACATCTGTGCGTGTGTATACATGTGTGTGGAGGCAGGAGTACTCAATATCAAGTGTCTTCCTCCCACCATCACTGACTTTTTCATTTTTGTGAGCGCTTGCCTGCTGAGTCCTGCTGACTCTCCTTGCTCCACCTCCAGAACCGGGTTACTGATGTGCGTGTGCCACTGTGACTAGCTTTGTACATGGGTACCGAGGCTCCGAACTCAGATCTTCATGTGTGCGAGGCAGGTACTTTATTGACTGAGCGATCTTTCCAGCCCTGGTCTGATAGCTTTAGGCAAAGGGAGACAGATGCAGAAGCGCAGGCAGGGATTTCTATTGTTCCCGTGGGGGCCCACGTGAGGAGTCAGTTCTTTTCAGGAAAAATGGTGTCAGAGCCTGGTTGTAGGAAGCTCACCCAGCCCAGCCCTGACTGATGATCTTGGGACATCAATTATTACTCACAAATATTACTTCCCAACTGAATTTTTTTTTTAAAAAAAGTCCTGGATGGCTTAGAACTCTATATATAGCCCAGGCTGGCCTCCACTTGCTAAGTAGCTAAGACTGACCTTGACTTCTGTGCTTCCTTTCTAGAGGGTTTACCTCAGCAGAGGAGATAAGGAGTCTTGGAGAGGAGGGAGGGAGTCAGGTGACGGTCAGGGGAATTTCCTAGTTCTCACTTGCTATTAATCAGCGGCTTCTGTGGCTCTGACTAGCAATCAGGTGTTTTTTATATACAAGTTTCACAGAGCAAAGAGACTATTATCCAAGTGCTACAGAGTGTATCTCTGGCTTTTTCAGGGTTACAAGTTCAGTTACAATTAAAAAATACAAACATTATGAGCCCTATAACTCCAACTTAAGAATCTAAAAAATGCCTCCTACAAAACACACACATTCATTATATGTCAGCCTGCCTGTAACATGGCAGGTGTTTGCAGTCTTAAAGCACTCCACACAAACAGAAGATATCTGAACCCTTTTTTTATGAACAGCAAAGGACTAATTAATACCTAACTTCTTTTACAATGTTTCATCATCTACGCTGTAAAGTAGGAAAAGTTTATTTTAGTCAATCTATCTTATTTACTGAATTCTATTCCTCAGGGGTGTACCCTGTAGAACCCCCTCTCTGTAAACTACATTTTCAGAGAGCTCTAAGCATATGGTATAAAGAAGCCTTAAATCTGTAACCTTCTCTTCTGACTCCTCAGAGTTTGTCAGTTGTCTCTGTTTGCTCTGCACTCACTATGCCGTTTGAGTTTGCTCAGGGGGAGATACACTCATCTAGCTAAGTGCTTATCTGTGCTCAATGATCTCCGGGGCATACGGAAAACCTCCAAATAGTGGCCAAATAAAGCTAATTTTAGATTTTCCTTAAAAGACTCAGGCATAAGTTTTCTCAGGAAAAGACATAAAATGAATGCAGAAAAATCCCCAGAGACCAAAATGCAAAAGTTAGAGCTAGAAGGACAGCCATTGCAGCACTGACATTCGCTGACACTGTGCTGGCTTCATGACTTTCTAGTGAATATGGCTATGCCACTTTACATTGACCTGACCCTGGAGTACCACCATTCCTAGCCTCATCTGGTTCCAGCCAGCCCTTATTCCCAAGTGAGAAGGAGGTGGTCAGGTACCGAGGCCAGGAAAGCTCCCAACTTCTCCCCTTCTATCTGCATATCAAAAGGCAAGGGAGGGCAAGATCCTGTAGCCAGCCTTGGTGAGGGGGGTCTGCCGGAGGCTCCCTGGGCTGCCCTAGATTAAATCTCCGGGCTCCTTCACTCCAGCACCAACTCTTCCTGTCGCCAGTACCCAGCAGCCATGACTGGCACTTGATCTTCGGCAGGGGGAGGGGTGAGTCTCACCATTTTGGGTCCCTGGTGGGTTCTGGGCTCTGTGGATATCAGAGGGGAGAATTGGCTTATGACAGAGAGAGAGAGAGAGAAGAGAGAGAGAGAAGAGAGAGAGGAGAGAGGAGGAAGAAGGAGGAGGAGGAGGAAGGAGGAGGAGGAAGAGGAGGAGGAGAGGAAGAGGAGGAGGAGGAGGAAGAGGAGGAGGAGGAGGAGGGAGGAGAGGAGGAGGGAGGAGGGAGGGAGAGAGAGAGAGGAGAGAGAGAGAGAGAGAGAAAATATTCTACCTGCATCCTCTCTTTCCTAGCTAAATAATCATAGACTATCTTAATCTCAGGTGTTTTGTTTTGTTCTGTTTTTAATTGAGCCTTTTCAGTGCTGTGGATCAAGCCTAATGCATACTACTAGACTCTGTGGAGCTACACAGTCACACTGTGGCCCAAGAACATAGGAGCTAGCCTCTGGCTCTATCATTGCAAGCTAGTGGTAAATATCTTTTACTTGGAACTGAGCAAGAGTCTGTGATACCCACATTTACAAGCTCCTGTTCCTGTCTCCTTAAAATGCTGGCACTCATAAGGCCCTGTGTGGCTGGAGGATGTCAGTCCCTGAGATGCAGCTAAGATACCCAAAGCCAAAATCCTATCCAGGGGAGCTTGGTCAAGGTCACAGAGCAGAGACTAACTAGAGTTCAGGCTGCCAACTTCCTGTCTAGCCTCTGCCTGCCAGGAGATGAATTCCTCATTGCCAGCAGGGATGAAGATTCCTCAGATAGACAGCAGCAGCAGCCTCAGTCGTCTCGGAATAGCATCTGAAGGTTAGGGATGAACCTAGCTGAGTTAATTAACCCTTAGTACAGCTTTGATTCTGAGCCAAGCAGGCCTCAATTGCCTGCATGTAGAGCCAGCATGGCATCTTTTTCACAGGGCCATTAGAGTATTCAGTCAGTACTCCTTTCCTAAAGGTGATAAAAAAGGTTCACAACCATCCAGACAGGCACCGACATTGCCATTCTTGCTGCCTTGAGATGTAGTTCAGGGCAGTCAGCAGAAGACTCAAAGACACCAGATGGGTGGGGCACAGGGAATGGTTACAGTTCTGAGAGGCAGGACTGAACCTGCCTGCTTCTAGGGGACAAAAAGAGGTGGCTCTTGATACTCCAGGAGCATCAGGCTGGCTAGGGAAGCCCCAGCCAGGCAATTGGTTGGATTGATTGAGGTTCATGGTCCCCACAGGTGGTGACCACATGGACAGGAACTGGAAACCGAGGCTGCCAAACTCCAGAGGATGCTCATATTCTTGTTGTAGCTGGTAGGGGGGTCCTCTCCACACCACGCTGTGGGTCCTCAGTGCTGAGGGCTGTGGCAGGAGCGCCTCCCTCCAATCACTGTAGGAATCATTAGGAGGCTTTGGCACTTGTCTGGTTCTGCCTCGGGGTCATATCTAATGAGACCAGTATGAAGACCTATGTCCTATTGGGAAGCAGGGAGGAGCAGACTGAAGTCCAGGCGGGATACCTATACCTTGCTGGGAGCTATGGGAAGCTGATCTCTTTCTTAGATGTCTTTCCTCAACCGGAAACTGAAAGTGGGAGGAAGAACAATTGCAGCCAACTCTATCTGGACCTCCAAGTCCCTCTCTAAGCAGGACGCTGTGTCAGGTGGCTCAATACCCAATCAAGTCTGGGTCATAGGTACTACGACCACACTCAACAATTCCACTTCTTGAGCAGCCACATGTGCCAAATATAGGAACCCTGAAGGACAGGTGAGTCTGTTATGATCCTCAAAGGAGTTTCAAAGCTCACCCATAGTTACTCAGTAAGGAAGAGCTGAATTCAGTGCCCTGGAATAAGTGGAGCCTGTGGGTGTGTTTCTATGTGTATGTGTGCCTATGTGTATGTGTGTGTATATGTGGTGTTTGTGTGTATCTATGTGTATCGTGTGGGTGTGTACTCACACACACACTGTAGAGTTTTCTCATCTTTCCAGGATGAGTGACAGTCCCTAGGGAAGATGATGGAAGTAGACTACTTCTTACAGATGAGAAAAAAAGAATGGACCTCTGATAATCACCTAAGTCAATTTTCCCTTTAGGAGAGGGGAAAACTAGGCTCAGTGGGTCAACAGACAATGGGCTGTCATACAGGGCAAAGGTCCTCCCACATGAGAGGCCCCCATGAATGGCCAAGATCCTGGTCAGGGAATCAGTAGTTTCCTCCCTTCCTCTCTCCCTAGGCTGTTTAGATGACTTGTTTTTAATCCAGAGTCTGATGCATCCATGATGGCCTTGAATTCGCTATGTGGCTGAGCATGATCCTCCTGCCTCCATCCCTTCCCCTTGCAGGGATTAGCACCGTGTTCAGTTTTACATGGTATTGGGGATTGAATTTAGGGCCTCCTGCGTGTGAAGCAAGCACTGTACCAAGTCCGAGAATCTGCTACCCAGGAAGGAAGTTGAGCTCCTCATCACCATCTTAAGGATTCCACTTAATCTTGCCTCCTTTGATATTCTCTCTTCAACTCTCTGTCTCTCCCCCAATCAACTCAAAACATCGGCTGCGAATAGATCACCATATCCTTTCCCCAGAGCCTGTTAGGCTTACTGAAGATGAAGCAACAGAACTGATGGTCTAGTAACTGAAGAAGGAAGTGGTCCCCACGTGCGATCCTCATCTTTACATTTTGTATTTAGAACCTAGGCACTGGCCGGGTGGTGGTGGCGCACGCCTTTAATCCCAGCACTTGGGAGGCAGAGGCAGGCGGATTTCTGAGTTCGAGGCCAGCCTGGTCTACAGAGTGAGTTCCAGAATAGCCAGGGCTATATAGAGAAACCCTGTCTCGAAAAACAAAAAACAAACAAACAAACAAACAAGAACCTAGGCACTGATTATGGGTCTCCCTATAATTGACCTGATTAGTGGGGAGTAATTCTCTCTGGCACTTAGCATCAGGCTGAATGGGGTTCCTTAAAGTTCAGGTTGAAGTCCCTCGATCTGTTTTCAATCTTGCATGTGCCTTGCCTGCTTGGTGCACAGGATGGTACCTTTGGGAGGTCAGATGTTGTTGGAGGAGCCCAGGCTTTCTCTCTTTGCTTCTAAGTCCCGGGAATGAGTGCTCTGATCTGCCATGCACTTTTGTTCTCATGAGATCAAAAGCAACTTGATCTAGACTGGAACCAAAACCATGAGCCAAAAATAATGTTCTCTTTTTAATTACAGTGACAGAAAGCAAGTGCAATCTAGTACCTTAGAATGGGACTGACTTTGGGGACAGTTATTTTAAGAGGGACTTAAGATTAAATGGGGGAGGAGGGACTGCCAGTCAGAATGCTTGCTCTTCAAGCAGGAGGATCCCCAGGACTCTTGAAAAAAAACAAAACAAAATGGGCTGGAGAGATGGCTCAGTGGGTTAAGAGCACTGACTATTCTGCCAGAGGTCCTGAGTTCAAGTCCCAGCAACCACATGGTGACTCACAACCATTTGTAATGGGATCTGATGCCTTCTTCTGGTGTGTATCTGAAGACAGTTGCAGTGTACTCATATAAATAATAAATAAATAAATCTTTCAAAACAAAACACCTAGGAATGGCTGGGTGTGTCTGCTGCCCCAGCATTGAGAGGCAGAGACGTTGTGTGATCCTGAGATGGCCAGCTAGGCTAACCTGAACAGTGAGCATCTGGTTTAGTGAGACTCTGTCTCAAGTGCAGGCTAGCCCAAACAGTGAGCTTCTGGTTTAGTGAGACTCTGTCTCCAGGCATTAAGGTGAAGTGCAATGGTAGAGGAAGAGAGCCTTAGTCCTTACTCTGAACTCCATCCACATGTGGGTGAGTGAGCACTTGCACACTCACATGCAAAACACCACACACACACACACACACACACACACACACACTTAGGATGACTGGTATCCCTGCAAGAGATTATTACATGGATAAAAGGAAGAGGAGGAGGAGGAGGATTTCTGTGTCTGCAAGATAAGGGGAGAGACCCCAGAAACAGCTGAGCCTGCCTACGCTTTGGTCTTGGGCTTCCAGCATCTTAGAACTAATGTAAGTCTCTGTCCTTCAGGCTACCCATTTGGTGGTATTGGTCATGGCAGTCCATACAACTAAAACTGGGCCTAGCCAGGAGGGCAGACTCAGCATCATTTGAAACAAAACAAAGAAGAAAAATGTTTTGTTTTTGAGACAACTTGGCTCTTTCTGTGTAGCCCTGGCTCCCTGGGAACTCAATATGAAGACCAGCTTGGCCCCAACCACACACACACAGAGCGCCTAGCTCTGTCTCTGGAATGCTGGGACTAAAGGTGCCTAGCACCATCTTTCTTATAACTATGAAAGAGCTCTACCCTGCAGGTGTCTGGGCATCTAGTATCCCCACGCTTGCCCATGACTGCACACACACACACACACTCAAGGGTCAGCCACCTATCGCTGTAGGTCAGGTAGTGCTCCTGGCCCCTGTGCCCAGGTACAGCAAACACTGTCAAAGTGACAAGCTGGGGCCCAAGTCAACCTTGGCAGGCTTAGACTGCAGAAGGGGTGGAGTGGCAGACTTGTTACCTGCCCAACAGAAAAAACTCCCTTTAAAAAGGCAAGGAAACATAAGCCAATAAAAGAAAATCAGAAGCAAACAAATTTTTGTTGGTTTTCTTTTCTTTTTTCTTTTTTAATTATAAAACAACAATAAAACAATTATAAAACCAGCATATAAGATTCTGGCCAGCTGTCCCCAGCAAACAGGGCATCCTCCACACTCAGGCTACCCCATTCTCAGAGCAGCTCAGCCTGGGCTCTTGCAGAGCTCTGAGCCTTTAGAACAGTGGGTCTCAACCCGTAGGTTGTGACCCCTTGGGGGGCAGAGGGAGGGTGTTGAACAACCTTTACACAGGGGTCACCTAAAACTATCAGAAAACCCAGATATTTACATTATGAGTTATAACAGTAGCAAAGTTACAGTTATGAAGTAGCAATAAAGATAATTTTATGGTTGGCATGACAACATACGGAACTGTGTTAAAGGGTCAGAGCATTAGCCAGGTTGAGAACCACTGTTCTAGAAGACACCTAGAAGTGGAAGGTCTTGTCACTGCCCGTCTCCAGTCAGGAAAGGTACCCATTGTTTATCTGTCCCAGACACTGTTTCCATGAAAGGCATCATCTGGGAAAGAGAATCCATAGCTAAGGAGAGCTCAAAATGTCACAGAAGAGGCAGATAAAGGCACTTCCAAGGTAGCTCAACTCCACATGGACAAGGTACAGGCAAGGCCATATTAGTAGAAGATATTTAGTGGGGGTCCTTCTAGGTCTTCCTGCCAAAGTTCAGGACAGCCACTGAGCTGCAGGCCTGAGCTAGGGGTGGGGCTGGCCACAGGAAGCTGGAGGGCAGGGCTGGAACCCTGATCCTCGGAGCTGGAGAGCACCTCTGCATTGTGGTCCCAGCAGCCCCACTGAGGTTGAGGCTGTAGTCTCTGGCATGATGGGCGGGGCAGAAGAGGTGGGCTTCCCAGGGACAGGCAGGGTTCTGGAGACACAGGAAGACTCTGCAGGAGAAACAGGAACAGTTGATGACCTGGTCACTGACTGGAGATTTCAAACCTGGCTCTCTCCCCAGTGTAGCTGCTGCTGTCTGGATGGCCTCAGGGGAACCATACCTTAGGACACAGAGATCAAGAACCCTGGTTCTGGAGACCTTCTGCCAACCTTCAAATCCTAGCTCTGCTACTCACTGGTTATGAGAGGTCTCTTTGTCTCAGTTTTCCCACTGTAAAATGGAGGTGCTAATGCTACATAGTGCTGTATTAGCATCATCGTGCTGTATAATTGGGTACAGGTAAAGTACAAAGAATAGTGTAGGCAAACAATGAGTGCTTAGTAAAACTTAGTCATCAGTATAATCTTTTATGGACCACAAGTCATTTATGGATGAATGAATCTCAAAGAAAACACTCAGGTCACCAGCTCCAAAAGGATCTATTCAGGAAGCGCTGCCAATACCCCGGGCCTCACTCACGCACTGAACTTAGAACTTCCTGATAGTGAAGGCCCTCACCTCCCACCCTGGCCTCTGTGTAAGTCTGAAAGCATCTTCTCTTCCCCAAGCTGTGGTGACTATTGCACAGCAGTGGTGACAATTATGACTGTGCCTATAACTTCCCAGGGCCTCATCTCTTCTCCTACAGGTGTCAATAAGGTTATTTCCACCCGCCCCTTCATTGGATAACCTGGGACCTGAAAAGTAGGAGACCCTGTACAAAAGGGAGGCTCTAGTTCCAACTGAAGCCGGGAAAACAGCAGGGTTCTGGGACCTACCTTAGTCAGCTCTGCAGGTTCAGTGGCTGGTGTCCAGTGTCCAGTCCTGTTCCTAGGCTCTGGGAATATCTGCATGCCAGGACATGCTTGGGGTAGTGCCCAGTGAGAGGTGTCAGCAGCTCTCTCTAGGGACTGGTGTAAGGGTGACTGTATTTGGGGACAATAAGGAGGTGTCACCCAGGGATCCACGTTGGAGATCCTGCTCCCAAGGTTTTCAGGTGAGATTAGGGGTCCAGGACAAGCAGACGGGAACCCCCAGGACACCCCACTACTCATGGCTGATCCCAGGCCAGGACCAAGCATCTGAGCCTGTGAGGGGCTGCCTCCGTCGGGGCACTGAGGGCATCGGTGAGAGAACGCAGTGTCTGCACTCCGTCGGCGCCTGCGCCGCAGACTGTCCTCGCTGAGGCCCAGCAGGGCCGACAGGTGGCCGATGTAGCGGATGGCCAGACGCAGCGTCTCGATCTTGGTCAGGCTCTGGCCTGCAGGTGCCACCGACGGCGGCAAGAAGCGGCGCAGTTCTTGCAGCGCGCGGGCGAGTGTGCGCATGCGCAGTTTCTCGCGCTCGCTGGCGCTCTGCCGCTGTCCTCCTGCGGGCGCGGGCCGCGCTCGTCGGGGCGCCGTCGGGGTCGGGGAAGCCTCGGTATGGCGAGCGCTGCGGCTCGGGCCCGCGGACTGTGAGGGCTGACAGGTCGCATAGCAAGGACATGAACCGGACGAATCTGAGGACGAGGCCGGAGACGTGGAGTCGGAGTGCTGGGCCCAGCCCCAGCCCTGGGAGAAGACCCAGTGGTCGAGGCCCTGGAGGCTCTGAGGAGGAGGAGGCGACTGGGCCATGACTGGTGTGACTCTGGGAAGCTGGACCGGTCACCTCCAGGTCCTAGCTTTTATCTGGACCAAAGGTGTGAGGTGGTCCCCTGCCAGGTTGCAGAGAGGTGTCAAAACCCACAGAGCCCAGGGAAGGTCTGGGCAGGGGGGCCCTGGGAAAGCCGGCCCATTTGCAGAGGTGTGGATTCTGACCCCTCGAAGGCTCTAATGGAGGCCCCTGCTGCCGGGAAGTGTGGGAGGGACAATTCGCATCTGGATGGAGTTGCTAAGCTTCTCACTGAGCCCCCACCCTCACTCCGCCCCGCTACTGCAAGGTGAATGCACGAGAACCCACTATCACTGTGGATGGCTTCTGGGTACCTGGATGTCTGGCTCATTACGGAGTGACCACCCTTCATCATTAACCTTTAATGGGCTATGCCTGTGCTGGATCCGACCAGCACGGTGGGCTTCCTCAGATCCCCACAGTAGCTAATTTGCTGAATGACAGAAAGTCTCACTGACCACAGTATCTGTATTCACTAAAGATGGAACCCAGCAGCCTGGAGGAAAAGAGTGGGAAGTGGAAATGGAAGGAGGTGGATGCCAAAGCCAACCTGAAGCTTCGTGTCATTTTGAAGCCACCTAATTTCTTTGAGCCTTTGTTTTTTTTCATCTCAGTAGTAATTGCTGCACAGAGTGACTTCTGGCTCTCCCTGGAAGGATCTCTGAAAGCCTTTAATTGCACCTACACTTTATGAAGACGAGACTGACACAGGTGTGGTGGCATATACCAGTAATTTAGCACTTGGGAGACTGAGGCAGGAGAATTGGTGGGAGGTGAGGTTAGCCTGTACTACCCATCAAGAACTTGTTCCAGAAAAGAAAAACAAACCAAAATCCCCCAAATACTGCCACCAGTGAGGGCTCATGGCTATAATCCATTGCCCTTGGGGAGTAGAGGCAAAAGGATCAAGAGTTCAAGTCCATAGAAAGTTTGAGGCCAACCTGGGCTACATGAGACCCTATCTCAAAAAACTAAAACAGATAAAACCCAGGCACTAACATTTCAAAGTGCTTATGGGCACTTGTTGACTTTTGTGTGGGGCTCTTAACCTGCCTGAGCTTGTCCTTCTGGTTGGCAAAACAGGACTGCTGTGAGAAATAGCTGAGGTAATAAAACTTACCAAGTACAGACTCTCCTTAGCATCAATTACAACTTAAACAAGGCACCCATGCCCTGCACGGTCTCCAGGAAAGGAGCTGAGGTTGAAAGCTAAAGGCACAATGAGCTTCTGGGACAGTCAGGCCTTAGCCACAGAGGCTGAGTAGGTCCAGCTGGGGCTTGAACCAAGAGCACTGTTTCATTAGGGAGAGGGGCCGTGAGAGAACATTCCAGAAGGGAGAGGCCTGGTGGTGGGATGGCAGGGAGCTGCTAGGGTGGAGATAAGGCCAGGCACGTCTGGAACCAGGCTGAGTTGGGTTTTACTCTTAAGGTCATGGGGAGCCTTTGTGACTTTTGAACATCAATGTTGAGACATTAACTTCTTTTATTATTTGAGGCAAGGTCTCTGTTATGTTCTGGAATGTTCCAGCTGTCCTGGAACTTTCTGTGTAGACCAGGCTAAAAGGTGTGCATCACAAACCATGTCCAGCTTTTTTCTTTCGTTCTATTTTTTTCTTTTTCTTTTCTTTTTTTGAGATAGGGTCTCACTCTGTGATTGAATTGAACCTCCAGGATGAGTTCTGTTTTCTCTATTTACAGATCTTGATTTAGCTCATTGCTTCATTTGCTGGGGGATTTCCTGCATTTTAATTCCCGTCTCCTAAGAGTGAGCTTAGTGGTGGACCACTTACTGGCATGTGCAAGAGCCCCAGTTTTATCCCCAGTACTGAAAACCAAACAACAAAACAAACTCCTTTTTCTGTTATTTTTTTGAATTTTCTAAAAGCTAATTTAATTTTTTAAAATGCACCCCTCCCCTTCAGACAGGGTCTCACTATGTAGACCTGGCTGGCCATGAACACTGAAATCTGTCCATCTTTGTCTCTGTCTCCCAAGTGCTGGGATTAAAGGCCTGCATCAGCCACCGCTCTTGGCAATTTTGCCCTTTTTGTAACAACTGTCTTTGGTAGGAACTGACTGGGGCCTTGTGAGAACACATCCTACTAAGGACAACCTAGCCACCTCTGATATACCATCTCTTAAAAGTCCCACCGTCTTCATGCATAGAGCCTAGGTTGGCTTTGAACTTGGAACTGATTCTGCCTCAGTCTCTCAAGTGTTGGTTTTATAAGTAGATGCCAAACAGAATGAGTTTCTGTATCCCCTCAGCATTGCCATATGAAGAAACAAGATTCTAACTCAGGAACCGGTGGGGACATACTCAAACCATATCAATAGGCCACAGCAGCCCTGAAAGTCTTTCTGACTGACTGTCCTTCCCAGAACAACGTGCTGGAAACAGACTCCATCTTCTCTTCAGAAGTGTTATGGCCTACTGGATGTGGTTCTCAGGTCTTCATGCTTGCAACCCATCTGCAGCCATCTCTTCAACATCCTGGTGCTGTGTAGTTTGTGTTAACTCGACACAAACTGAAGTCATTTGGGACGAAGGAATCTAAGTGAGTTGATGCCTGCATAAGATTGAGCTGCTAACAAGCCTGTAGGGCATTTTATTAATTGGATAGATGTGGCTGGGACGTCAGGCCTTAGCCAGCAGATTCTAACTTAGCAGCTCAATGGGTTAAGCACCATTGTGGTGGGGCCACCCCTGGGCTGATGGTCCTTGGTGCTATAAGAAGCCACGGAGAGCACGAGAGCACGCCAGGAAGCAGCACTCCTCCATGGCTCTCAGCAGCTCGGCCTCTAGATTCCTGCTGTACTTGAGTTCCTGCTCTGACTTTCTTCCATGAGTGAAAATATGAGGGGAATTAACCCTTTTCTCCCCAAATTACTTTTATTTGTGGAGTTTCATCACAGCAAGAGAGATCCTAATACCACCCAGACTTTTCTCTTTATCTTGTTTCCTTTTTTCTTTCTTCCTTTCTTCCTTTCTTTCTTTCTTTCTTTCTCTCTCTCTTCTCTCTCTCTCTTTCTTTCTTTCTTTCTTTCTTTCTTTCTTTCTTTCTTTCTTCCTTCCTTCCCTTTCTTCTTCCTTCCCTTCCTTCCTTTCTTTCTTTCTTTTCTTTTTTAAGACAACAGGTTCTCAAGTCCACCTGGCTGGCCTTGAACTCCATATGTATCGGATGCTGACCCTGAATTACCAACTTTCCTGTATACCTTCCAAGCAGTAGGATTACAAGCATGAGAAACAAGCCCAGCTCTATCTAATTTTCTTAAGACAGAGTCTTACCATTAGCTCAAGCTGGACACTAACTCATGGAAATGCTCCTGCCTCAGCTTTCCAAGAGCTAGGATTACAAGTATTAGCCATTTTTACTCTTTTCTTTTAGCTGTTTGAAAACACACAATTAGCCATAGCCATAGTTACCCTGTTGAGACACAGAACATTAATGTTATTCTGTCTACCCAGCAGTGGCTCTACATGCATATCTTATCTCGTCTGAAATTTTAGACTGATGCCTGGGATGGAGCTTAGTGGTAAAGCACTGGCCTACCATGGCTAAGGCCTCAGGTCAGTCCTCAGAACCACAAAAATGGTCACTTGAAATTTCAGATAAACATTTCGTGTCTCTAATTCATGCTTCTCAAAAAAAAAAAAAAATCCCACCATTTATTATTTATTTGTGAGTGTTCTGCTAGTGTGTGGGCAGCTAGACATGCAGTTGTGGAATGTGATATGTAGACTGGACAGAGCTGGGCATGGTTTCCCATGCTTGTAATCGTAGTGCCTGGGAGCTGAATACAGGAGAGTTGGTAATCTAGGGTCAGCATCAGCTACATATGGAGTTCCAGGCCAGCCAGGTCCACTTGAGACCCTGTCGTCTCCTGGCTTTATAATCTCTAGAGAGTTCTGACTTTCCAAACATTACTCTATGCCTCCCCTGGCCTGCACAGCCAGCCTAAGGGATTTTCTGCGAAGAGTTGGTGAATGAAGAAGTCTAACTCCAGCACGGAGCCCTAGGAACGATACGTAGCACTTTGCCCTCTCTGGGGTAGTCTGGCTTCTATGGTGTGGGAGCCCAGGTTCTAGGCTGACTGTAGGGTTTCAGGGTATGTTTCTAAATCCTGAAACCCTGGCTCTTCACTGGGCTCTTCGGCCAGACCCTTAAAGCATAGGGCACACTTCATGCTGGCCTTATTTGTCCAAAGGAAGACTAAAGTCTGTCTGTCATCAGCCTCCATTTGGTACAAAGAGGCTGTGTGGACTAGTGGTTACTGTTGGGCTGTAGCATTGATCTCAGCTACTCGCCATTTGAGCTAAGAGGACTTTAACAGCTCATTTAACTTCAGTGTTTTCTTCCCTCTTTCTTTTTTCTTTTCTTACTTTTTAAAATTTTTAAAAATTTTCTGAGACATGATCTCAGCATGTAGCTGTTGTCCTGGAACTCACTATGTAGACTAGGCTAGCCTCAAACTCACAGAGATTCACTTGACTCTGCCTTCCAAGTGCTGGAATTAGAGCACCTTCTCTACACGCCTGATCCAACTTTAGTATTACCTTCTATGAGGTGAGGGTTCTGATTTCAGAGTAACTGTTGAGATGAGGTAAGACAGCATGTACCCTAACATTTATCCCAGAGCTGACATTCCACCTATAGCAAGTTCAGGAGCAGCAGATGGGGTCAAGGGATAGACTGGACTGTGAGGACACTGGTGTCTTCTGAGCTAGCCCTAGCAGAAAGTGTTCTGGTTTTCTGGGACTCTCAGCGCTGGCCTTGGGTACCCTCACTCCCATCCCACCATTTCCTCTGTGAAGCCAGCATGGGGACATTCTTGGTCCTGTGGTAACCTGAGCTCCATGCAGGGCTGTAGGTACTGGCCAGCCAGACCAGATCAGGCTAGACCCGAAATGGAGACTTGTCAGGGGCAGCCCTGCTTATACACTGAAGGCCTAAAATCAGCCATAGGCCTAAAATCAGCAATAGACCTGACATACATGCCTGCTAGCACCAAGTCTTGGGTCTCTGTGGAAAAACATGAAACAGATAGCTATAAGCTATTGTAAACAAGCAGCTTTGGTGGAAGGCTACCAAGCCTGGCTAGTCATAGACCTTGTAGATAGATAACCTTGGTGGATAGTACCAACTTAGATAAGGACAAGTGAATCATAGTTAGAGTCATAGTGACATGTCTCCTGAACCTTCATCACCCTGATACTCTGTTCTGGAAGATATCTGTACTCCCCTGAATACCCACATTCTTGTGTCATTCCCTTCCCCACTTCCTGCCTTTTTAATGTATATAACCCCTGTGTGAAAAAGTAAAAATTGCGATCTGATCAGACTATAGACAGGTGTCATTTCTTGTGTCTGCCTGTTTTCCCTCATCTTCTCTTTCAGGTGATCTCCCTGTTTAATGTCCTGCTGGACAGGACAGAGACTCACAACTACTTCCTGCTGGGGGTGGAGTTCCGACCCAAGTATCAGAAAAATCTACTGCTTTCCTGAAGCCCTGAAGCATTCCCCTCACTGCAGGTGTGCCTAAGCCAGGTATTTACTGTGCTGGAGTCTGCTCCACAAGCAAATTAGACCTGAGTTTTGCCCTCTAGTCTTGCTGTCTGCCCTGCTGTGCTTTGGATAAAGAGGTTGGAGTCTGGGCCTCAGTGTCCTGGATGCATAGCTCTCCTCTTCCTGTGATGGAAGGAGGAAGAGGCTATGTCAGGCCAGCAGAATTGCTAGGTGCATGGGCTTCAGGAGTATGGACCCTGCTTGTTGCCCATCCTGCCTCTGTTCTAACCTCCAGCTCCTGTTTCCTTAATAACAGGAACTGTGTTGCTATGGGTGTTGGCAAGGCCTGCTTATAGCCTGGTTTCTCCTGCATATTGAAAGGCCAACTAGATCTCAGTGGTTTTCACTGGTTAGGTCTTCTGGGAGAGCTTAAAAATAAACAAAAACCAGGTTCTTTTTGTGTTACCTAGGTTGGACTCAAACTTGTGATTCTCCTGCCTCAGCCTCCTGACTAGCTTGTATTGCAGCTACACTTACCACTCCAGGCTTGGGAAAAATACCTCAAGACTCAGAAACTACATTCCTACCTTATGCAGTAATGACTGGAACTTGAGCTACCGTCCTATAATTCAATGCAAAACCACACACTGAGGATGGGGGAGGCAAAAGAAACTCCCTGTAATTGACAACATGGAGTAGAATTTCTTTAATGTTAAAGAAAACAAATCACCATGTTAAGCTGATGTTTTGAGGTTGTGTTTGGCTTTCCTCATTGACAGAGGAGCCAAGTCATCTGGGTGAAGCTTGGTCAAGTGAATTCAAATCAGAGTTAGTGTTCTGGAAGATGATCGGGACATGTTCACCTGGAACAAGTCTCTAGTGATAGGCCACAGGCGCTACAGCCCAGGCACTGACAGGTTATGATCTAATTTAGAGTGAGACCCATACCCAATGATGGCTACCAGCCAGAACCCAGGGCCATGGAGAGAGAGTGACCTGCCCCCATCAGCTGTAATAAGACGGGGTGCACGGAACCACATGCACCCTTGTAAAAGTTCAGTTTAGGAGGCATCAGGTGAGCAGCAAGCTGCACTTTCCAGAAGGCTGTCAACATGGAATGCAAACCCCAAGCTGTGCAAGATGCTGGGGGTTGGGAGCTGGGGGTGGCCTTAACCCCTTACTGCCTGCTACCCAGCCAGTAAGGGGCGAAACCAGAGGCCACAGTTGATGAGCCTGGAGACAAGCCCTTGCTCAGGGAAGGGAGGTTAGGTGAAGGGCTCTAGGCTGGGTTACTAGAAAAGTAGCTGAAGGATTTGGGGGTCTTCAGTTGAATAAGAAAAGGCACTGTGGCTCGGGCCCACAATCCTAGCACTTTGGAGACCGAAGCTGAGAATGGTGCAGTTTTGACGGCAGTCCAGCTTGTGTTCTGAGTTCTAGGCCTGCCTGAGCTACAGAGTAAAGGCCTATCTCAGAAAAAGAAACCTTACAGAGGGGTTGCAGGGGTGACTCAGTGGTTAAGAGCATCACTTGATGATGCTCCTCCAGAGGCCTGGAATTCAGTTCCCAGCCCCCGGGATGGTTGCTCACAACCATTGGTACCTTCAGTTTGTAACTTCAGTTTTGACAGTTGTAAGCCAACTTGTGGGGCCTGGGAACTGAACCAAGGTCCCCTCTAAGAGCAGTAAGTGGTCCTGATGTTATACTGAACCCTAGCCCATCCTCTTGCCTCGAGCTGCCTTATGAAAGAATGAGCGGCCTGACCCTGGCAGTCATGGAGAGAGGTGTGTGCAAGAGCTGGGTAGGTGACTGCTTTGGCCCCTGACAAGTCCACAGAGTAGACTCGTGGGTCTGGAGCCTCTGAGCTTAGCCAGAGAAGAGGCCCAGAGCCAGAGAGAGGACACTGGGTACTGTGTGTGTGCGATTGTTCGTGCCTGCGTGCATGCATGTATGGGGGTGGAGGGAGGGTAGGGGGTGAGGTATCTGGTCCAACCTGCCTTTGATGGCTGTGCATATTTGGAACAGATCCAGGAAGCTGAGGCCATATTAGTGCCTGGGCTCTGACCACAGGTCTGGCTTCTCTGCCTTCTCCCATGAGTCCCCTGGCCCAGGATGTCCGGCTGTGGGAAAGAAGGGCAGAAGGGCACAGCATGAGCAGGTGGGCAGGAGCTGCAGGGCTGAGTGGTATTCTCATTACTGGTCAGTGGAGGGGGCCAGCCTGGGCTCCCCCTGGGCCAGGCACTGGCTGCCTTCACACCTTCTGGCTGCCTATTGACACGAAGGCTGCCTCCCTTGGGGCAGAAGGTGTTAACTTGGGAACTGGAGTGTGCAAGGGCCTCCAAAACAGCCAGCAGAGGCTCCTCAAAGCCCCAGAGAATACTCAGGGCAGGAACCAGAGTAAAGGCAGGGTTGTGTCCCTGGCCTAGAAATGGAAAGTGTCCATGGGTCCGAGTCAGCCTACCTGGTCCTGAGACTGATGTCTGATGCTATGCACACCCAAGGATGCTGGTTGGCAAGGCTTTGTCTGGCAGAGCACCACCAGTATCATAGGGAGTGCCAGAAACTGACAGCCACCAGGGCAAGGCACAAAGAAACCCCAGGGTCTGGGTTTCTCCCTGCCAGGCCTCAAAAGTGCCTGTTTTGGGCACTTTGCACTTCTGAGTTCAAATCCCACGGCTCACCCCACAGTGCTGCTCTTGTCCATGGAGGTGCCATCTCTCACGTAAGGCAGCTAGAGCCAGATTCTAACTTACTGTCACCTGGCTTTGATTTACAGGCTATTTATTACACCAGGGCCAGGGCTAAGGGACAAGTGGCCTGCTCTTGAGTCAGGGGAGGAGGGAAAGGACTGAGAGGTCAGCTCTGTGACCTGGTGTGCAAGGTGCCTCTGGAAATCTGAGAAGGCAATTAGGGCAGAGCTCCATGGTTAGGGAGGGTCTGAAATGGTGGATTTCTTACATGTAGAGGGAGCGGTTGCTGACAAATTGAAAAGCATGAGACAGATCTAGAAGCCTGGGGCTGGCTGGGCAGGGCAAGGGATGCTGGAACCCCAGGATGGGGTGGGAGAGGTGGGAGATGGTGTGTTCAAGCTGGGCAGGGAGAAGGCAGTGGGATGTGGCTGAAAGGGACAGAAGACACTGTGCTTACATCAGGCACCAACTGGAGCCAGGATAGGGCAGGGCCCCGTGGGCCTTGGCCAGGACCAGTGCATATGTACTGAAGGGTGGGAAAGAGTGCTGTTGGCTGGGGAAGCAGGGAGAGCCTGGGGTCACAGGCATCACAGGAGCTGTTCCACAGTTGGGGCTTAGAGCCCACTCTGCTTCCCTCTGACCAGAAGGCTAAGCTGGGCAGGACAACAGGGACTAGCGGAGGCAATTTCTAACCCGGGGCCAGCACAGTCCAGGTTTCAGTCTCATTTGCAGCATCTGTGAAGTGGGAGATGAGGACTGCACTAGGCACCTGCCAGTGCTGCAGGCAAGAGGAGGGAGCCAGGGAGGAGGTCTATCGTGCTGGACTGCAGGGACTGCAATGTTTGCTCTTTTCTTCCCCCCCCCTCACCTTTTCCATCCTCTTTCTTTCACTAACATCACACATAGATAGACCTTGCAGAAAAGTAAGAAAACACAGAGAGAAGTGCTGTGGCCACATCTCTGCATCCTACCAAATGCAGCTTCACCTCTGCTGGCCAACTGTACCAGCGCCTGAACACACAGAGGCTCCCAGACTTGGCACCCTTCCTCAGGTGCTTTCTGTTGATGGTCAGTTGGTTTACAACAGCATCTTGTGCAGCCTGTACTGGCCTTGCACATCCCCTCTTTATTTGAAGTCTCAACTGCTGGGATTACAAGTGCGTGCTACCATGCCTGGTTGGTTTTTGTTTGGTTTATGTCTTTAAAATAAGGTCTCATGTGGCGAAGGCTGGCCTCAAACTTTTTTTTTCTTTTCTTTTTTTTTTTATTGGATATTTTATTTACATTTCAGATGTTATTCCCTTATCCCATTTCTTCCCCAGCCCCGCCCAGCTTCAAACTTTCTATGTACCTGAGGGACCTTGAACTCTTGATTCTTCTGCTTATGTCTTCCGCAATCATTTTTTTTTAAAAAGAACAACAATAGATTGTACATGTAAAAAAATTAAAAGAAGAAAAGAAAGCTTAAATTGTCCCCCTCGGTAATATACAAATGGAGTCTCCTTGTGAAAACTGTAAACATTACAGTTAAGATTCGCATCCCTCTTGAAATGTGAACCCAGACCTGCCTCCCCTAGCATATTATTGTATACAGTTAGTACTACATGGTAACAATACAGCCAACAGTATGTACAACATGGTAAAGTTGTGGCTACCTCAGTTTATGCACTGTATTATACATGGTGACCAAACTGCCTGTATCATGTTTGGAGATCATATCCTTACAGTTGAAGGACACGTGACTGTACCAGGGAGCCTCGAGGAGTCTGTCTGTGTGTTTATACACATACACACTGTAAGCAAAACACCTAGCTCCACAGGCTGCTTGTTTTCTGTGCAGAGGTCTTACAGGTTTGGAGTGCCTTGGCTTTGCCAGGATCCACAGTCTTCCACTGAATGGGTTTGTCTGCATCTGAGTTTGTCACTCAGAATGTCCACACCTGTACCTTCACTCTCTTCTAGTCATGACAGGTTCTCATTCAGAATGGCTGGACAAGGTGTATGGGAGACCATTGTGAAGCCTCAGGCCAGCCCAGTCAAGCTCCAGAGATGGGTGGCTGAGGAGAGAGGCCTGGCCCCTGGCCACCCTGTGTCCTTGCAGGGACTGAGATAGGACAGAATCTCTAGGGTGGAGAAACCTCCTGGGTCAGGCCCAGGGCTGGCTCTGGACTTGCCTTGGAGAGGAGCCTCAGGAGCAGAGGGTCAGCTACACCAGATCCTTCATTCTAAGCACAAAGTGCTGACCCCATAAGGCCCTTTTCCCTTTTCTTAATCATGTGACCAGTGTAAGCCGCAACCCGTCCCCTATTTGTTCTTGCTCTAACTCTTTCCTGGGTTGTCAGGTACCTGTGGCATTGAGACAAAGCCCTGGACCTAGCCGAGGGCCTTGACCACCCCAGGAATTCCTGGGTGTGGAATTCCCACTCCTGCTCTTGTCTGTAGAATACTTGCCTGGTGCTTCACTGCTTGAGAGTGAGGTGTGGAGGATGGACCAGAGCTCCCCAAACCTTCCTCTTGTCTGCATAATGCCCTGCCCCAGCTTCCCTCAAGCAGCAGATGCTGGAGATCCTGGGAGCCCCACAGTCTCCCGCCTCACACTGGTAGTTGAACTGGGTCTACAGATCCTCCCAGATTGGCTGGCACAAAGAATCTTAAACAGCCTGAGTAGAATTTCAGCGTTGGGTCTGACCTTTCACTTTGTCTGTCTGTCTGTCTGTCGACAGGAAGCACAGGCTATTCTTAAACCAACTGTATAGTTGAGCATGACCTTGAACTCTTGATTTTCCTGCCTCTACCTCTCAAGTGCTGGTGCTATGGGCATGCACCACCAAGACAAACTCTTTGTTTGCTTTATCTGTTCCTAGGACTGTGTGTGCTCCTGATCTCCCTTCTTGTTTCTTGGGGACCCTGTCTTGCTCTGCTGTCTGCGTATAAGAACTATTTTCCTGCTGGGCTGATGAACAGACAGGTTTGTCCCAGGCCATCCCACCGGCACCGGTATCCCTGGTGATCCCAGCATCTTAAAGCATAACCTCAGATACATTTCCATCCCTAGAAGGGAAAGTCTAGAGATTGGAGGAAGGTTGGCCTGGCTCAGGCTCAAAGCTTCCATGATGTTCCATACCTGTAATTCCAGCACTCATGAGGCTGAAACAGGAAGGATTTCCTGGAATTGGAATTGCAGGCCAGTCTGGGTTGTATAGTTTGAGGTCATTCTGCCCTCCTAGGGAGATGGAGGAAAAAAAAAAAAATTGAATAGCTTTCAAATGACTGTGCATCGCCCTCTGCTGGCAGCATCTGGGAATGCAAGAACACAAATCCCGTATGCCGGTAGAGATCTCCACAGGCAAAGTACCTGATCCATCGTTTCCTACATTCATATGTGTTTACGTCTTTGCTTTGTGCCAGCTGTCTCAGCTTCTTAATCCTTTTATATCTCGATTTCTCCTGTTTTCACTCTAAGGCTCAGAGGTTTCACTCAGAGCCACCCCCCAATTACCTGAATGAGACCATGAATCAATCATAAATTATGACACCCCTAAAGAGAAAGGTGATATCTATTCCTTCAGTATTATCAACCAGCATCAGACCCACGGGGCTTCTGGCATTTCCTCTAGAGCCTTTCCGGGGGTAGGGAGGAATGATCTGCCAAATCTCTCTCCTCTTTTCCCACCCCCTCCCTCCTCATCACCCCTCTGCTGCCTGTGGCTGCCACTGGCTGAGCATCCAACTGGCCCAGGACCAGATAATCAGATTATCCTGAGTCCAGAATAATCTATTCCATATGGTGTGCCAGCTCGGTGGCTCCAAGAGCTAGAGGTGTGAGGAGGGGCCAGTGGGGGTCTGGTTGGGAGGGCTCCCCTGGGAGCCTCAGGAACCTCAGAGAGCCTTACTGAGCAGACTTGTAGGGCAGTTGATGGGGAAGGAGTTACAGGAAGGGAGAAATTGGGCCCTCTTGTTGCTGAGCCTTTTAAGTTGATATGCCTTGCATCATCTGTGACCTGAGGGGAGAAGGACCTAGAGGAGGGGAGGGGGTGGACCCTCTTCAGTGTCTTTCTGTCTCTGAATTGTGGGGCGGTACTTCCAAAATTTTGAAGGGATTTTAAAAAACATTTATCATTATTGTATGTATGGGGTGTACGCGCACACACGCACATGCACACACGCACATGCACACATGCACATGCAAGTGCGTGAGTGGCGGTCAAAGACACCTTGTGGGCCCTGAGGATTGAGGATCAATCTAGCTGCCTGTCTTGGAAGCAGCTGGCTTTATCCGGTGAGCCATCTCCTTAGCCCAGAGTGTCACATATCTGGATTGCCAGGCTCCATCTTGTGGAACTTCTAGCCAATGTGGTCCTGGTTGGAGCCTAGAAACTTCTTTTTCCCTTCTCATGGCTCTCGTATGTGAAGTAAGGCCTGCCCAGGCTGTGCCCCAAGACTTCTTAGAAGACTAAGAGACTTCTCCGACTCTACTAGCTCTGACATGGGACAACCTCTCATGGCTCCATGTTTTCACCTGTGTTCCTCATCCGAGGGTGCTGTGAGCAGGAGTGGGAGACCTGCCAAGGCCTGCACAACGAGACTGAAAGGACATGTGCGTGACCAGCTGAACCCCTCTCCCCTCCATGGTGGAGGGGTGCCTACCTAACTGGCACCCGCTGCGTGGAGCAAGACAAGGGCATTAACCCACATTGGCCACGCTCTCCCAGGAGTGATGGTGCTGATATAGCCCATGAGTCTGACACTGTAATTAATTAGTGGTATCTGCTGATGCTAAGCAAGCTAGTGGTGGAGGCAGAGTAACTCCCTTCTTCTGGGGCCTCTGCCTCTGGCCGGCTCAGGGATTAGGGACTGCAAGGTCCTTTGCATAGCACCTTTGATTAGCAAGGCCATGTCAGAGGGGCTGGCCGGGAAATGAGGGCACTGAGGCTGCAGAGTGGGTGGGAGTGTGGTGCCCAGCTCCAGCATGAAGGCTGAGGTTGGACCCTGAGCCT
The DNA here is from genome assembly GCA_021653895.1 of Mastomys natalensis. Lineage (NCBI taxonomy): Eukaryota > Metazoa > Chordata > Mammalia > Rodentia > Muridae > Mastomys > Mastomys natalensis. Next base: position 155,469 of record JAJTUV010001799.1, read on the forward strand.
GAAGTGGGGCCTCTCTGTCCTGTCTGCCCCCTACCCGGCTGAGGCTTGAACTCTGACCTCTGTTTTGATGGGGTGGCAGCAAGGCCTCATTTCCCAGCCTTACACATTGGCAACCAGGGGAGGATCTGGCCAGGGGAGCAGAAGCCACCGGCTCTGGCACTTGTCAAAACATAGGCCCCAAAAGTGTGAAGGCCTTGGCCCAGCGGGGAGGCTGTGTGGGCCTTGCAGCCTGGAGAACTCATTAACTTGGAGCAGCTCCCAAATGAACCCACTGAAGACTCTGGCCAGATAAGGAGATCAAAGGGGCAGAAGGAAGCAGAGGCTCCCACTGCCCTTGCACCAGCTGGGCCCCTGAGGTAGTTTCCCAGAGACCACAGGGGCAACAGTGGTAACTGGAGGGAGGGACTCCACGTGGCACTTCAGTCTTAGCACTCAAGACTTCTGGGAGGGAGTTGGAGTCAGGTCTTGCCATCTGCCTGTCTGTCATGCAGTCCCTCCCGGATTCACTAACTCTGTGCCTTTTAAGCTTTCCCTCATGTCTGACACCCCACCATCTTACCCTGCTTCACTCACAGCGTCCCTCTCCTGTTCCAGATCCTTCTGTGTTTCTGACACTCAATGCTAACAATTAGGCCTCAGACTGAGGCTTCTTAAGTGTTGTGCCTTCAATGAGGTGTGGCGTCCCCCACCCATCCCTCGTCCATACATGTCTGCCTAACTTTGTAGTTAATAAAATACAACTTCAAAGTGCTATTAACAAGAAGCAAACAATAAGCAATGCCAGTTCCGTCTGGAGTAAGCAGGTAGAAGCTGCAGAAGCAGGCTTGTCAGGACATTTGCTATGCCCTCTGGACCCAGACACTTTTAAATTTTAAACCATGTACATCTACTGTATTTTCAATTTAAGACACAAGATCTTTCAGTGAAATTTCTCATTTTTTTTGATATGATGTGAAATTATGGCCACATTGGGGGAGGGGGTGTGTGGAAGGTATTTGGGACACTCGGGTGTCCTCAGAGCTGAGACCTCGCCCCTCCTGCCTGTGGGGGCTACTGTGTACACTCCCACCCTGTCTAAGTACACACCAGGTCTCCAGCTGCTTGGTCTATCGTCAATTAAGAGGCACAATCTCTGAGCTTGAACTAGGCTCTTGTTCAGATCAAGAGCCCCAAGAAGGCACCCACTGCCTCTGTACAGACTGCATAGACCCCATGGACAGCTGCAGCCTGTAAAGGGACCGTCTGGGCCAGGCATACAAGCTCACAGCATGGGTTCCACTTCTCTGCTCCACAGTGGAGGTGAACACTGCTTCTCTGGTCATCATTGTGGACGTGCACCTTCTGACAGAGAGGCAAGGATGGAGACGAGTTTGAGGAGGTCACGGGCAGTAGAGAACAGAGGACAAAAGGATGGCAGTGGGCAGAGATGCCCAGAGAATCAGGTACCAACTCATGGGGTCTTTACAGCCAGAAACCATCACCCATCTAGAAGATAAATGGGGTGCAAAAATTCAGGGCATTGGCACTGGGAAATCTGAGTGGTATTCCGTTATTCCTCCAGAGGAAGAAAGAAGTTCAGATGTAATGCTGGATACCAGGTACCTGGCTGCCTAGCTGGAGAAGAGCATGCCTGCTGTCTGTACGAGGGTTTTGCCTGCATGTATGTTTGTGCTTTGTATGCTTGTGTAGTACCCAGAGGCCAGAAGAGTGCAATCCCCGGAAATGTAGTTACAGACAGCTATGAGCCACCACGTCAGTGCTAGGAATCAGTTAAACCTGGGTTTTGCGGAAGAGCAGTCAGTACTTTGTTGTTTGTTGGTTTGGGTGTTTTGCTGTGTTTTTTGTTTTCTTTCTTTCTTTTTTTTCTTTTTCTTTTCTTTCTTTTTTCTTTTCTTTCTTCTTCTTCTTCTTTTTTTTTTTACGTGAGTACACTGTAGTTGTTTTCAGACACACCAGAAGAGGGCATCAGATCCATTACAGATGGTTTTGAGCCACCATGTGGTTACTGGGAATTGAACTCAGGACCTCTGAAAGAGCAGTCAGTGCTCTTAACCACTGAGCCATCCCTCCAGCCGCTGTTGTGTTTTCAACACAGGGTTTCTCTGTGTAGCCCTGGCTGTCCTGGAACTCACCCTGTAGACCAGGCTGGCCTCGAACTCATGGATCTGCCTGCTTCTGCCTTCTGAGTGCTGGGAATAAAGGCGTGCTCCAACATGCCTAGCTGAGTAGCCAGTACTCTTAACTACTGAGCCATAGCTCTAGGATAAAGGTGATTTTGAATTTGAACTTCTGGTCCTCCCTTCATCTCCCCAGTGCTAGGGTTACCAGCCAGTGCTACAAGTGGTTATGGAGTGTTGGAATAAGACCTAGGACTTCTGGCAGGCTAGGCAAGCACTCTACCAACTAATCCACATCACTGGCCCTTTAATAGGTGTTTTGAGACAGTCCTGTAGCATAGGATACCTTCAAATTTGCTTTGTAGTCAAGGCTGGCCCAAACTCCTCTTGCCTTTATTTTCCAACTGCTGGAATTATAGGCATGTGCCTGTATGCCCAACTCTTGGAGATTACGTTAATAAGTGTATTGCATATACATGGGGGCAGGTTTGTTTGATCTCTTCAACTTGTATTTATTTCTCTTTATTTTCCAACCTCGTCCTTTCATCCAGTACAACACTGAACAGGTATGATAAGAGCAGACATCCTCAACAGTCAGGCCCGGCAGCTCACAGCTGTGTAAGCTGAGGCAGCAGGATCAGGAGCTAAAGGTCAGCTGGTTATATATAGTAAGTTCAAGACTAGCCTGCACTACATGAGACCATGTTTCAAGAGGTGGGAGGAAGAACACTGGAGAGACAGCTCAGCAGTTAAGAAGAGCACATGTTGCTCTTGAAGAGGACCCAAGGTTCCGTCCCCAGAAGCCACCTCAGGCAGCTTACTTGCCTGTAAGGCCAGATCCTGAGGAACATGACAGTGACACCTCTAGCCTGTGTGGGACACCAGCACAGATGGACATACTATATAACCTAACAGGTAGCATCCTATAAAATAGTGAGATTATAAAACTGCCATTGGCACAGATGATTTCTACTTTTCAGGTTTTTTGTTTTTGTTCTTTTCCAAAACAGGATCTTATGTAGCCCATGTTAACCTGGGCCATATACAGCTAGGCCTGGCCCTGAACTCCTGACCCACCTGCCTTCACCTCCCAAGTGTGCTACCACATCCAGCTCAGGGCTGTTGAGTTTTGTCAAAGGACTTTCTACTCACTGTAACTGACCAGAGCAGCAGAGCTCCAGGCATGGGAGGGCTGGGAAAAGGGACCAAGCACCCCATCTTGCCAAGACTAGGAGTGACTTGTAATGAAGGGAGGCAGGCTCACCTCTCCCCCTGCTCCGACAACCGAGCAACCTCACATGTCTGTCGGGATGGTTTCTTCAATGTGTCTCCCATAGCCTGGACATCATGGAGGACTACGGCCTACCTCTAAGCTTCTGGGAAGGAATGAACTAGAGTTCTCTCCGTGTCTAGATGTCCCTAGTCCACAGTTGGCCAATGCAATTCGGGACTCTCTTGTTATACAATTTGTAAAGTGATGGGGGAAAATGGTGTAAGGCTCCCTACTAAATGAAGGTGTACCCTAAGCCTAGGAGCTAGGTGCTCTGAGCATGGTACTTTCAACTTGCAGGGCTGGCTTAACGTCCTGGCCATAGGTGCCTGTCTTACTGAGGCCCCAAATATGGCCCAGGTAGAGCAGACTGGACCAAGGGAGTCCTTCACCTAAGTGCCCCTGCTCTTGGTTCAAAGGGTTCAGGCCCTGCCCCCTCCTGGCTCGAGCCGGCTTTGATGTGCTGATGAGTTCTGGAAGGGGCCCGCTTCACACCTAGGGCTCAGGATAAAGCTGCAGCGGACCCAATGGTCAGCCTCCGCTGCCATGGCCCAGCCTCTGTGCGCGCCGCTCTCCGAGCCCTGGATCCCGAGTCCCACTCATCAGGAGCCACCGTTGCCTTCCGATGGGGACAGCGTCTGCTCCCCAGCCTGGTCCTCGGATTCGTGGGACGGTGCCCAGGCCAGCAGCCCCGCACCACGCTGCGCCCGCCCGGCCAGGCGTGCTGGGACCCCCGGTAGGCGCGGGACGCACGGCAGCCGCCTGGGTAGCGGGCAGCGGCAGAGCGCCAGCGAGCGCGAGAAGCTACGCATGCGCACACTCGCCCGCGCGCTGCACGAGTTGCGCCGCTTCTTGCCGCCGTCCGTGGCACCAACCGGCCAGAACCTGACCAAGATCGAGACGCTGCGCCTGGCCATCCGCTACATCGGTCACCTGTCGGCTGTGCTGGGCCTCAGCGAGGACAGCCTCCGGCGACAAAGGCACGCGGTGTCACCTCGAGGCTGCCCGCTGTGCCCGGACGGCGGCCTGGCGCAGGCGCAGTCGCTCGGTCCGCGTTTAAGCTCGGCCACCTGCAGCGGGGTGTCGTGGGGGTCCCCGCCCGCCTACCCTAGACCCCGAGTCGCCGCAGAATCGTGGGACCCATCGTTCCTGTACGCCGAAAGAGCATCGCAAGAGAGGCAGGAGATGGAGCCCAGCCCCTCGTCTCCGGTTAGTAACCCCTTCCCACCCCGCTGTCGAGGCGGCGCCCCCTACTGTTGTTGCGCGACGCACAGCTCCACGTCGCGGACCAGCGCCTCTGCTGCACGCTGGATCTCCTTTACGAGCATCCCCGCGTGCCCTGGGTGCTCGAACGGGGCGGGAGGTGGACAGGCAGGGATTAAAGATGCTTTACTTACTCAAGGTTCCGCGCTCGTTGAGCACGGACCTGACACTGGAGCAGGTGTTGATTGTGGCGCTGTTCACTCTTCCTGCAGCTCTTCAGCAGCGACATGCTGGCTCTGCTAGAAACCTGGACGCCGCAGGAGTGGCCGCAGGGACAATGCAATGGATGACTGGCACCATATCTGAGCACAGACACTTTTCCTTACGTCTTGGCACCTTCGAAGGGAGTAGTTCCCGGAAGAGGCACCAGTGATACCAACAATGGGCATTCCCGGGGTGGGAGCTGGTCTTCATCTAGACTGTACTTTTCTAACCCTCCTTGGAGGGAGGGACCCAACAGGGTACATGCTCTGAAGCTGAAACAGGCACAAGCTCTGCCTAGTGTGTATTTATTTGTGAATAAACGTTTGTGCTAGGAATGCATTCTTCCTTTTTTTGGGTGGGGGGGCACACCTCACACTATACGGCCCAGGCTGACCTAAACTCATGGTGACACAAATCCCCATGCCCCCATGTCCTGCTAGAAGTTCTGGTATGTGGCAGGGAAAGCTGACATGAGATTGTCGAGAGGGAGTCTTGTAATTTACAGCCTGGAAACACATAGGCCTTCTACCCTCTTCCTGGTCAACATGCATTCTGCATGGGTCAATCTGAAAGGTGGGGTGGGGTGGAATGGAGTGGGGGGCTTCCTGAGAGGTGACAGGAAGTAGTTCCTCTTTTTTAAATCTAGGGAGGAACTGGATAAAACCAGAAAATACAACTCCATTAGTGGTTTTGTACCTTGGTTACCTTTGCATATATTTTACAGACTCATAAAGGTCAAGACTCTGACCCATGTAAGGCTTTGGGCATTGCAGTGCTCGGCGGTGGGAGCAGAAGGGCACGTCTGCTATTCTGGGCAGCTGAGCTGCACCCGGGGCACGGTCCCCAGACCAGATTCTCCCTGGCTAGAGCTTCCCATGTGGCTCGGAGATATCAGTAACGGCAGTGGGAGAGTATGGGTGATGTGATCATGGTTCCTTGGAGGCCCGGCTAGGATGGGACGAAGGACCTGTTGATTGCTGACCTGTGCTGCTCAAGTTCAGATCAGGAATATGCAGCTGAAAAGAGAGGCTCCTAGAGCCCAGAAAGAGGCTGGCATCAGCCAAGCAGGGGTGCAGAGAACCATCCATCCAGTAAGGGGCTGACTGACTCATGGTAGTCTCTGCCAAGGGTGCAAGGGCAACTCTCTCCTCCTCAACTATCAGAAACTCAGGCCTTGGTATTAGTTTATTTCTTTTAATAAGCATTTTATTGTTAATGTTTTGAGATAGAGTCTCATTCCGCCAAGGGTGCCCTCCCTTCAACTCCCGACCCCTGCCCTCGCCTCAGAGAATGCTGGGTGACACGTGTGCTGCTATGCTCTCATGCTTCTTTAGAAAGCACACCTCAATGACTTTGGCATATCCATAAAGCTATGCAAGTATCACCACTAATTTTAGAGTAATTTTTATCACCTCCCAAAAGAAGCTACTGTCCAGATGTGGTGGCACACCTTTGATGTCAGCACTTGGAAGGCAGAAGCAGGCAAATCTCTGAGCTCAAGGCTCTCCAGGGTTACATGGTGAGCCCTGTCTCAAGAAAAGACAACTAAGGAAAAAACAGCAGTTCCCACTAACTCCACTGCTCATTAGCCTCGGTGACCACTAGCCACCCCCACCCCCCGCAGTGACACTTCTTATCTCTAATGAAGTTTATCTGTTGTAAGTATTTCTTATAAGAATACTCAAGCTGGCCATACACCGCTAATCCCAATACTTGGAAAGCAGCGGCTGGCAGATCTTTGAATTTAAGGCAAGCCCAGTCTACATAGTAAGTTTCAGACCACCCAAGTCTACACAGGAGACCCTGTCTCAAAAAAACAAAGACAAACAAGAAGAAAGAAGCATGAAGTGTGGTCGTGTGTATCTGGCTTGTTTCAGAGTCTGTTTCCAAGGTTCATGGCATTAGCTCGTGTTGGAGAACTCCACTCCTTTCTATTACCCGATACCGCATCCTTCTCACGCTCCTTCACAATGATCTCTTCTTCTGTGGGATTCGCTTTAATCACCTGGGGGATCTTTTCCAGGACTCTGGCTAGGGCGGGGGGGGGGGATCATACAGTGTGGGGTCATGGTCCTGTTCTGCAGCTCAGGGGTCCAGGCTTGAGCAGTCCATACAATAGCTGGTGTTTGGCTGCAGAGAGAGTGATCACCAGGGGAGGAGGGGCTCACACCTTCACTGGTCACGCCCTTTCCCAGCACTTCTGACTCCATCTGACACTCTCCTCCCAGTACCTTAACTGGCTCTGGACAGGAAGTCTTCCTGGCCCAGGAGCCAACCCAGTATAGAAAATCTATTTGCAAAGTAAAGGCCCAGTGGTTTAGGATGGAGAATTAAAGTTATTAGCAAGTCTTTTCACAGATAAGTGGAGCACTCTGGCCAGCCCTCTTCCCTGTGGAGGGCCTCGCCTCTGAGGGGCCTGGGAGCAGCCCACTGTTTATTAGCACCTGGGTGTGAATTTTCATTAACAGGCCCCTGCTAATAGTGGCTGAGACTGAGGATTGTGATAGAAGGCCCATCCCCCCTTCCTGGCCCAATCAGCACCTGGAGGAAACCCCAAGTGCCAGTCCCCAGGAGGACAACAGTAGTTCTGCACCCAGGAAGACATCCCAAGCCCAGTGGTGGGGGAGCCTGTCACTCCAGTTCTCAGCCAGTCTAAGAGGTATCCCAATTCTGGGACCATCGTAATGATGGAAAGTTATAAGGAAAGATGAAGTTGGCAGGCCCCAGCAGATGCCAAGTGTCTGCATTAGGACTGACCCCAGAACCTGTGTGCTAGACAACACCTCAACTCCTTTGCATCCTTTGCAGGATCTGGAGAGGTCAAGGCTCAGGCCAGGAAGTTGTGCACTATCACAATCACATGGGCACCTGGGCACTGGGCCAGGGGCAGCTCACTCTGAACCCCGCTGCCATTCTTCCAGTAAGGAAGTTGCTTTCTTCATCTGAGCTGGTTAGAACCTGGGTGAAGGACCAGCAACTGCAGAGCAGCTGTCAACGGCCAGGCTAAGTGTCCACGGATCAGAACTATATGGTGTCAAGTCCCTGTAGCTGCAGAGCCCTGTGAGGAGGGTGGTGCCTACTGCTGCCTGTCAGGTGCAGATCAGGAAGCAGAAGCACAAAGAATCAAGAGATGCCTACTACTATGAGAATTCTAGGCTAGGGGACAACCATCACAGCTGGTCAACAGTCCCAGAGGCATGCCAGCATGTGTACCAAGGGGGCACATAGCATAAGCTCTAGGGTATCCTGGCTAGCAGTGTGGGCAGCAGAAGGACTGGTCCAGACCAAGACAGCTATACTATGTGGGTGCTGATAAGCCAGTGTTCTAAGGGGCAGCAGCCAAACTAATGGTTTACTAGTCAAGCCAGGGCTGGAGAGATGGCTCCATGGTTAAGAGTACTTGCTGTCTTCCAGAGAACCTAGGTTTGATTCCCAGTATCCACATGGTGGCTCACAACTGTCTGTAACCTCAGTCACAGCCTCTATCCAGGGTCTGACACCCTCTTCTGGCCTCTGCTGGTACCAGGCATGCTCGTGGTGCACCAATAAGAATGCAGGTAAAACACTCTAAGAATAAAAATTAATATCTAAGCCATTGTTATGGAGGAAGGCAGGCCAGAGGAAGAGTGGTGGTCAACAGTATCCCCATTGCCAGATGACAGGCAGTCCCTGAGCAGGCTGCAGAGTCTGGTTTAGCCTCAGGTAGAAGAGAAGTGGGTTTGATGGGGTCCTCAGAGAAAACGACAACGAGGCCACACTCAGACTAGCTGCCTGTGGGTTTTCTGATCACATATGGTGAATAAAGCCATCGCACTCAGCAGGCTTCTGCATTCGGAGACTGGGAGAGCTGAGGGAGGCTGCCTCATCCAACTACAAAGTCACTTTGTCCCAGGGCCAGGCCAGGCCAGGCCACTCTATTCACATCTTCCCTCTGGTGCCACCACAGCGAGACCTGGGGTCTGTGTGCATCACCCTAGCACCGCTCTCTTGATGCTCCTGGGGGGTCTCTCATTCAGGGAAATACTCTCTCTTAGAACCCCTCCTCAGGGATGGTGCACTGACCCTGGCTAGGGTGTCTTGAGCCCTCATAGCCTGGAGTGGGCTTTGCCAGATCTGACTCCTTCTCGCTGGACCTTATTATGGATGCCACACCTAGGACACCTTGGAATAGGCTCTTTCTCTTCACTTCTACACATTCACAGGACAGAGAGGGCCTGTGTCATTGGTGGACATGACAGAGTAATTGTAGCTGGCAGGACGTGTACTTGGGACCCCTTCACCTTAACCTTTTCAAACATAGCTCTCCCTGGGCAGTATGAAGTTTGAAGGGGCAGATGTCTATTGTCCCTCTAGGGATGGACATGGGCCACAAGCCTGTGCGGCTGGCATTGCCATATGACCACAATCAGGCCAGGGAGAGGCAGGCTTGGGACTCTGCTAGAGCCACAGGAAAGGGACACGAGCTGTATGTGCTGTGTGGACCCTTCCCTGGTCATTTCTGTGTCCTGGGTGCCAATAGTACATTGGGTGCCATGGCTGTCATGGATTTGTGCCTGAGTACTGTGTGTGTCATGGATGCTCACCCAGTGAGAGCCTAGCTGAAGGGAGTAGGGCCTGAGGGGAGCATGGGAGCCGCACATGCTACGTCCACACAGTTCCTGGGGCACCACAAGTGATAGTCTAGGCTGGTGGCTATTCCCGCCAGCTAAGCCCCTTCAACCGTGGCAGTGGAGCTAGGTTTCTGGCTTGTAGGAAAGTTGATCAGACCGTTTGAAGTTGTTCTAAGCAGTATAGCTTGGGTCTGCACTTTCCTCTGTAAGTCAAAGCTGAGGCCCGTGGTCGCTGACCACTTGGGTCTTGTGTTAAGTCAAAGCTGAAGTAACAAGGCTTCCGGCTCATCCCAAGGAAGCACTGTCAGGGAGGAGAAGAGAGAGGGAAGGAGGAAGGAAGGAGGGAGGGAGGAGGGAAGGAAAGGGAGAGAGAGGAAAGGGAGGGAGGGAAGGAGGAAGGGGCGGGGCTGTGTGCAGAGTTCTTATTCCCATGAAGGAGAGGACAGAGCACAGTATTATCCGGAGATGTTAGACCAGCCGGTATCAGTGCCAGCCAGGGCAAGGCATGTGGCCCAGAAGAGTTGGATGGGGGTACCACATAGTGGCAGGACTGACCTGCAAGGTCACAATCCAGAAGTCAACCCCTGGGCCGCCTAGGGCCAGATGGGAGGTAGCTTCCTGCAGTTCTCAACATGGCCACATGGTGTCCTCAGAGAAACAGACATTTTCCTAAGCTTCTAGGAGTTTCCCTGGGAGGAGCAGTTTCTGGAATACAGCCAAATGCTTCTCTATTCTCTCAGTTCCCCCAGGATACCGAGCCTCTTCTAGCGGTCCATTTTCCCTGACTCTCTGACCCATCTCTCAAAGCCGTGTGGCCTAAACCTCTATCACTCGCCTCCGCTCTTCTGGTCCTTTTCTCTAGGGCCCCTAACCCAGGACCTTGATCATGCTAAATTCATACTTTCCCACCACGCTACATACACTCCAGCCCTTCAGAGAGATTCTGTGAGGAACTGCTTAGAGTCGGAGAAGTGTATGGAAAGAAAAGGGGCCACACAGTCGGGAGCAGGCAGCTGTCTGTCTTCAGGGAAGAAGCTCCCCTGGGCTTATGTGGTCCTCTCTCGACTTGGGAGATCCAAGAGCTGGGCCCTGCTGGAATCCGGGCTGGGAGGGAACGATGAGCCGCATGCGCAGCAGCTTCCAGTATGTTTATTTAAATGACACATCTAAACTCCAGGAGACACTCAGTATTTGAAGGTCCTCTGATGCCTTGGCCCTGCTGGCTCCATGGAGTTCCGGGCTTTGAGCCGCAGACCCCTGCCGCAGTCTTTCTACATTGCAGTGTCTGGGCAGGGACTGTGGAGTCTCAGGGCGCTCACTTCTTTAAGTTTTCTTTCTGGAGCATGATGGAGAACTTCCGCAGCCTGGCCCACTGCTCGCGATCTGTCTTCTGGGTCTTTGCCACCTTCTGGAAACTGAGGGTCACACAACCAGACCTAAGAGGTGTCACCTAGCCGCCCGGCCCAGTGGTCCCCTGGCTGTCCCTGAGCATTCAGGTGGGAAACTCTGGAAGATGACATACTGGTTTCATCTCTGTTCCCTGGTCTCAGCCTGACACGTGACAGGTATCCAGAAGGAAGGCCTAAGCATTCTATGGCTCAGGCGCCATGAAGAGGGGACTGAAACTGAGACCTAAAAGCCCATGGACAAACAAACTACCCAAGGCAATCATCCAGCCTCCTAATGGAAGGCAATCATACATGCTACAGCAGGGGCAAACATTGGAGACCCTCATCTGAGTGACAGAAGCCAGTTCTAAAGTCGAGACCAATCTGTAGAGACACACAGAGGTCAGCCTTTTAAAAATGAGAATTCAGGGGCTGGAGCAATGGCTCAGTGGTTACGAGTGCCTGCTGCTCTTACAGAGGACCCAGGGTTGATTCCCAGCACCCAGGTGAACAGCTCCCAATAACTTACAATGCCAGCCCCAGAGACCTGACGACCTCTTCTGGCCCCTACAGACACTTGTATGCATGTGCTATACAGACAGACAGGAAGACACACATTAACATAATTTTTTAAAATTTCTTTTTAAAGAGAGCTGTAAGGAAATACCACAGATTGGGACTTAGCTCAGCGGCAGAGCATTCCAAAGGCCCTTGGTTCCATACCAATCAAAACAAACAAGCAAGCAAGCAAGCAAAATTAAAAAAACAAATATATACATTTGGCCGACCTGAAACTCAGTATATAGACCAGGCTGTCTCTGAACTCATGGATATCCACCTGCCTCCACCTCCATTGTGCTAGGATTCAAGGCTTGTGCTACCATCCCTGGCTCTAAAAAGTTTTGGGAAAGATTTATAAAAATCAGTGCATGTCAAGGATACTTCATTGGCATGAAGAAGTGACAAGTTCAGCACTAACTGGGTTTCTCTCTGGATCTGGCAACAAAGACTATTCTTTGTTTTGTTGGGGTTTTTTTTTGTTTGTTTGTCTTTCAAGACAGAATCTCTGTGTAGCCCTGGGTGTCCTGGAACTCACTCTGTAGATCAGGCTGGCCTCAAACTCAGAGATCTGCCTGCCTCTGCCTCCCAAGGGCTGGGATCAAAGGCATGTGCCACCAATGATTTCTGTATAGAGCTCAGTCACAATTCCAAAGGTCTCTGAGGTTTCCCGTAGTCACCACTAGTGGGCACCAGAGTCAGACCCCGACACTGTACCTCCTGGCTTGCAGGCCCACAGCCATATTTCAGAATGAGCCCTGATGTGGAAGTCTCAGATTCTCAAGGGTTTACCTCATCTGAGGAAGTAGTACCCTCAGCCCCAACCCTTGAAATAATGCTTTTTCACATAAGGGAAATTGATCCTTCAGAGTCTGATAAGCCAGCAGTGACTTTCTCTGAAGAAAATGCCAGGCAAGACAATACTGTGCTCCTCAAGGCCCACCAAGAGTTTCTTCCAGACCTAGAACCAGACTGAGGCTAAGCAGGCCCTAGAGGGGAGGCAGAAAGTGTAGTCCGTGAGGAAATGTGCTACACTACTAAGGAGCTTAATGAGTTTGCTCATTCACTCAAGCAGAAGTCTGAGGAATGTGTGTGGGAATGGATTTAAGGGTGTGGGATAATGGTGGAAGGAACATAAAACTAGATTAGGCTGAGTGTATTGATATGGGCCCACTGTAGTAGAGATTCTAGGTTTAATATGGAAGCTCGCACAGTTAAGAAAGGTGTCAGAAGTTTGTTTGAATGGTTGGCTGAAGTGTTTATCAAAAGATGGCCTACTGAAAAGGAGTTGGAGATGCCTGATATCCCTTGGCTTAGTGTTGAAGAAGGGATTTTAAGGCTCAGGGAAATTGCAATGCCAGAGTGGGTACTCTGTGTAAAACCTAATCTCCTCAATGGGAAGGCCCAGAAGCTATGCCCTTCACTAATCCTGTATGATGCAAACTGGTGAGAGGGGCACAGCACATTTGATGAGTTTTGTTCTTGTCCTTTTCCTTGTGCCAGACCTTAGGGTTGGAGATGCTGCTGCTCAAAGGGATGAATTTAATGCATTTAATTGGGCCCCGAAGTAGCAAGGGCCAGGTGGCAGCATTGAATTGCAAAGACAAGGTGATTGTAGTTATTATAATGGGCAGGATAGACAAAACAGCGTTCATAATGACCTAACTGGGAATGGACAGCACAGGAGAGGTGAATTTTATAATAGCGTGTGTTGGTATCAGCCCAGAACTCAATGATGTCACATCCAGGCGACCCTACATCGTTGCCAAGGCAACTGCCATACACTCCCAGAATCCACCTGGCTACCTCACCTTTACCTGGGAAAAGGGCTACGGCACCCCCTCATATAAATAGGCAGAACCCCCTGACCTCGCTCTCCTCCCCGCTATTTCCTCCCGTTTCCTCTCCCCACTTTTGCCCTCTGCCCTGAATAACGCCCTCCCCCCTCCCCAGTGGAACCATCTGGTCTGGTGTGGTCTGTTCTGAGCTGCCCACCAAAGTCTAACAGCGTGATTCTTTGAACCTTTGGTACTGGCTAATCAGTCATGGTGTTTCCAAGCATAAAATAGACAAGAAGCCTCCTGCATTTCCGTTTGATCTGCATAAGCCCTTTCTTCCTACTCTTTTTGCCTGGAATGTCTGTCATACAGTGCAGTCTTATCCTGTCCTGTGCTCCCCATTGTAACGTCCAATGACCATGAACTAAAATCTACAAAGCTATAAGCCAAGTAAACCTTTTCTGCTCACAAGTTAATTATCTCAGGTATTTTGGTACAGTGTCAGGAAGTTGACTGACACAATAAAGATATCTCTCAAAACTAAAAACCAGGGGCTAGGGAGACAGCTCCATCTATAAAGTGACAGTGCAAGCATGTAATCAATGCTGGGAAGGTAGGGACAAAGGACCCCTCGGGCTCAGAGGACAGCTAGCCTGGCTCACCTGGCAAGCCCCAGGCCAGTGAAAGACTCTTGTCTCAAAACAAACAAGCAAACAAACAAATGGGGTTGAAGCTGTCTCAGAGGCTAAGAGCAAGTACTGCTTTTGGCAGAGGACCTGCATTTCATTTCTAGCACCCAAATCGGGTAGCTAACAACTGCCTGTCACTTCAGCTCCAGAGGATCAGTTTCCCAGGGCACCTGAACTCACATGTATATGCACCCACACACACCAGTACAACAAAAACAAACAAAACTGAAAAACCAAAATAATTGAACGGAAGTTCCCAAGGTGAACGGTACCTAAAGAGTAAGAAGGGACAGCATCAGGGGTGCTGGCTTCTATAGACACCATACACGTGTCTCCTCATATGATCATGCACATGTATGCACACATTTACAGAAAGTCATATTGTGAAGCAATATAAAGTCAGATAAAGTGTCCGGGTGAAGCATGATTGTAACTGGTGAAATGCCCAGCTGAATGGCCAGGAAGGAAGTGTTAATGGGGGCATTGGGGATTTGGGGTGGGGGGATTACAGGTTATTTAAATTGACTTTTTGCATATTCATGTTTTCCAAATTTTTATAAATATGTACACACACACACACACTAAAAACACTATTTTCTTTCTGTTTTTGAAACAATGTTTTGCTACATATAGGACCAGGCTGGTCTCAATCCCTACCTTTCTACCCCAGCACCCAAATGCTAAGGTTATAGCCATGTGGCACCATGCCTCGCTTCTGAGTACCTCCTTAAAAAAATAATAACAATGGGAATTAACTCTACTAAGCTCATCAGGTATCTGTGACAAGGTCACTTGGTTAAGGGTGAAAAATGTCAGTCTGTGGTCAGAGGGAAGTGAGTTACTCAGAAGGCTGCTGTGATCCTGGGTCTATTCCCACAAGTGGGTGTCCTGTTACTGACCTCTGGGTAAAGTGGGAAATGTCACCCTTTCTGACCAAAAAAGGGATAAGGCTGGCTGAGCTAGACAGACTTGGAAGGACACAGCTAATTAAACCGGAGGTCACAGAGCCTGCACCCACCCCAGAAACACGAGGAAGCTCCCAGCTTCCCAAGGAAGTGGGAAGTAAGGAAGTAAGGAAGTTTCCCAAGGAAACACTCCCTTACTGTTTTCTGTCTGCTAAAACTATGGCCGCTTTCCGTGAGAAAGCTACAGATAGAGAAAGCACAAAGGAAAACACCGCAAGCGCTCACCACCCCATGTTCCTACAAGTACACATTTCCTATCTTCTTCCTGACTCAAAACCAGGATGGTACTGTCATCTTGGCTTATCATCTATTCCTGTCTTTTCCTTTTGAAAACTTTCAAAGTGTTTAGAGTGTGCAGAAGGTACGATGGCCCTTCACCCACACTCGCTGTTCTCAGCTTTATTTCCCTCGGGCTCTCTATAAACATTTCCCTAGATTTCACCATCTCTTCTTACCGGTTTTTTTTTTTTTTTTAACTTTCTGTCTCTATAAATATTTTCCTAAGTCATGTGGAACTACAGTGTAGAAATCATGATACTTTTCCCTACATTTATCTCAAGAGCAGGTCCCCAGCGTCCAGGATGCTCCTGAGCGTCGCTGCCAAATCTCTGCCCCCGGCAGTGTCAGCCAACAGCCCCTCCTCCACAGTCCCTTTCCTCTCCCAAGATCCATAGACTGTGTTTCTTTCTTGATCAAGCAGCATACTTCCCCCAGAGACACAGAGAACCACTTAAGAAGCTCAATATAATGTAAGAAGGGCGAAAGCAGGTAGGAGGCTGGAGGGCGGCTCAGGGTTTGGTAGCTAACCTAACAGGCAAAGACCCTTTTCCTTTCTAGAAAAGTTGGAGGAACGTGTAGGCTGGCCCTGTGAGGTGGAAAGCAGAGGGGAGCTGTGCTGCCACCTCGTGTTCATATTTGGGATTTCCCCAGGCGCTCCTCGCTCTCGCTCTCTCTCTCTCTCTCTCTCTCTCTCTCTCTCTCTCTCCTCTCATCTCTCTTCTCTTATCTCTTCTTCTAAAATTGTTAGATTTATTTATTTGGCTTTATGTGTATGGGGGTTTTGCCTGCATATATGTGTGTTCCCTGCATTCATGCAGTGCCCTCAAAGGCCAGAAGATGATGTCATATCCTCTGAAACTGGGTTACAGGCAGTTGTAAGCCACCCTGTGATGCTGAGAATCAAACCCAGTCTTTTGCAAAAGCAGCAAGTGTTCTTAACCTCTGACTCGTCTCTCCAGCCCTAAGGCATTCTGATTTTAACAGAAGGGAAGAGCATACCTGCTATTTATGGAGTAAACAATCTGTGGTGGCTTGAATAAGGATGGCCCCCACCGGTTCATATATTTGAATGCTTAGTCACTGGGGACTGGAGGTGTGGTCTTCATGGAGCAAGTGAGTCACTGTGAGTGGGCTCTGAGGTTTCAAAAAGCCCACACCAGATCCCACCCCCTCACATACTATCTCTCTCTGTGTCTCTGACTCTTTTTCCCCTTGAGGATCAAGATGTAGCTCTCAGCTATTTCTCCAACTATATCTGCCTAATGCCATGTTCTCTGCCATGATGATAATGGACTAAGCCTCTGAAACTGTAAGCCAGCCCCCAGTTAAATGTTTCCCTTTATAAGAGTTGCCTTAGTCATGGTCTCTTACAGCAATAGAACACTAAGACACAAACTATGCCTAGCACTTATGTATTATCTTACCTAAAACCTACAAGCCCTAGAAGTTAGGCTTACTCAAAATGTTCAGAACATGGCTTGGCAGGTGGTAGATACTCTGTACCTGTAAGCTTAGAGACAGGCTCTGAACGGGTAACCTAGCCTAAGTCTTGTAGCTAGTAAGTGGGAGAGTCAAAATTCAAACCCAGGCCTGTCTGGTCTTAAACCTCTGTAACTTGGCCATTGTACTTTGTGAGGGAGAGGTCTAAATGAAGAAATGGGAGAGAGTCTGATGGACCTAATGGGCATTACCCTGACTGAAGAAGAGACCACTGGAGCTCAGAGGCCACTTTTTATGAGGATAAAGAAGTCTTGGAAGGGAACCTACTACCTGTTAAGCTCTGGAAAGTCAGGTCAGGGGTAAGACCCAAAATAAGTGGCCAGACCACTGTAGGAACCATGAAGGATTTCTTAGCATACTGAGATGTCCTGTGGAGTGTTAAGAAGAGACTCCTGTTCTTCTAGAAGCCTTCAGGGAGCCTGAGTGCTGTTCATTGGGCTTTTTGAGCAGAGGGGAAAGCAAGTAAAGGGATGGGGAGAGGTGAAATAAATAAAAAAGAAGAAATTCACCTACAATAACCATCTGTGATGGAGAAAAGAAAATTAGAGATCAGTAGTAAAGAGGCATTTCCTATAACTGGCCAGAGAGTAAACAATTCATACCTGAAGAGCTGTGTGCTTTCCATTGCAACTACTTACTTCTGCCACGGAAGCCTACACGCAGCCACCAATTATCTGTGAAGTTGTGTTCCAGAAAACTTAATTTAAAACAACTGGACCCTATACAGATAGATAGTGCTCCTGCCAGGAGCCAAGTGCTTGACAAACATCCTTTTGAAATGTTTGTCAACAAGGAGTACCAGATACTCCTCCCACTCCCCAACAACACTCCACGATGCTGCCACTGTTCTTAGTTGCCCACTAGAACTTGATGGTAAGACACTATTGCTGAAGACACCATACATTTTGGTCATGGGATATAGAGAAATCAAACTGGTTCTAGATTGGAAGCTTACTCTCTGCTGGCTAGCATTTATAGTAGCAGAAAGTGCTCTGCAGGCTGCCGAGGAGGAAAGGTCATTAACAGCTTACCCAGATGTGAACCCTGAGAACTACAGTAACAGCTGGCTTGCCAAGACACGGCCATTGGTGTAGTAGTGTTCTGAATGCTATAGGGGTAACCAACCACGGTTTGAAGTTGGATTTAAGGAAGGTCTGCTCCACAGAAGGGAACTCATGCCTGGTACTGTAAACCTGACTAGAGACTCATCACTGGGCAGGCCATGAGTCTAGGGCAGAACAAACTACCATAGTATTTAGCTAAATGGACACAGTATTAAACTGACTTCTAAATATGTGAATATGGAGTGTTCAACCCCAAATCCACGTCTGTCACTCCCTTCCCGCCAAGGCATAGGACACATCAAGGCAGAAGTGTGCAAAGTTTGCAGGAGCCAGAGACCAGAGTGAAGCACTGTCTTCTGGACATGGCAGGCCATTGTCCCCACGAACTCACCCCGGCTGTGGTTCCATACACAAGAACAGCACAGAGCAAGCCAATCAGCACTGCAGTGTGGGTGAGGAAGGGTCCAGAAGTCACCTCATCTGAGAAGCTACTGGCAGTTGATGGTTACCGTGGGAGGGAATTCCTTTTTCTTCAGTGATATAGCCTCTGTTAGATTGCCTATGCTCTAAAAAATGGCTCCACAGCAGTGTGGGCATGAGCAGCACTAACTGCACCCAGTAGCTTACAATCAACAGCAACAAAGCACACAAAGTCGGACGGGGATATGTGTGTGTGGGGGGGAGGGGTCTGAGAGGATGTGCAGCAAGCACTGGAAGATGAATTTGACTAAATATACTGTGTATATATTTGAAATTCTCTAAGAATAAAAAGATCCAATTATTATAATACAGAGGGAGGCGCCAGAGCACGTCCCTGGGCCCAACAGTACACTTTAATTTTCGAAGTGAGAAACTGTGTAGGTATGGCCCATGGGTCACAGCTGGCCGAACCTGTTATGATGGTTCTAATAATCCACGGAAAAGAGAAGAGACAGCCATGGCAGGAGATCCAGTGAAATCCAGGAATCTATAGGGAGTCCTCCTCTCTGTCCCTCTTCCTCATCCTTTTATTTCCTTTCTTTTTGTATGTGGTATATACATCTGTGTCTGTGTTCATACGCAGTGTGGCATGAATGCATGCTCTTCAAGAGCCATCTACCTTAGTTATTTTAAAGATTCTTTATTATTTTATTTTATGTGTATAGAACAACAGGCCAAATATTTCTGTCTTGTCTCAGCAGGAGCCATCATTGGTTTAATCTGAAACAGAACCCACCCTTTCTGCCCCTTTATGAGAAAAGCCCCAGCTAACTCTATGTTTTTGGCTTCTGTTAAACTGCTTGCTTGCTTGCTTGCTTGCTTGCTTGCTTGCTTGCTTTACATCCCATCCCTCTACCAAAAAACAAAACAAAACAAAACCCTCCCTGTAAAATGTGTTTGAGGCTGCTTTGTGAGAAGTGTTTTTCTCTAGGCTTATTATAGATTCTCAATTTGGACTCTGGTCCTGCTGACTTGTCGTTGGGTCTGTACCCACAACATGTAGGGTTTTACCTGCATGTATGTCTATGCACCATGTGCATGCCTGGGGCCAGAGGAGACCAGAGGAAGGTATCAAATCTCTTGAAACACCAGTTCCAGGATGGCTGTGAGCTACCATGTAAATGAGGGAATTGGACCTGGTTCCTCTGGAAGAGCAGCCCCTTCTCTTAGCTGCTGAACCACCTCTCCAGCCTCCACATTGGTTTTTGAGGGCCTCTCATTGGCCTGGAGCTCACAGAGTAGGATAAGTCGACTCACATGGTAAAATCCTTCAGTTTGCAGAAATTAGGTCTAGAAAGGCTCTTAGTCAGAAACCACATTCAGCGACAGCTCACCCAAACACAACCACACGATGGCAGCGCTCTTACCTCCTCTGGAGGAACTGCTCACATCTTTTCTCCACTGGCAACATCTGGGAGAAGCCCTGGTCATATATCAAGTACTTTTGAGAACTGGTACACTTTTTGGAGATATCTTTCAGGAGCAGGTAATCCTCAAAATTAAAGTAGAAAACAGAATCTGAGGTACTCTTGGGATCATCATTAGATGTGGTATGACCATGTGGATGAACGCCTGCGAGGAAAGACCACTGTGCTCAGCGTAACTGCTTTCTCCATGGGGTTGGGGTCCTCGGGGTGTGGACTGCTCTCTGTGTATGGAGGCCAGCTTATCTGGCTTGAGCTGAGAGGGAATTACTTAATTACAAAGACACTGCCAGTGCTTTATCAAACATGGTGGGAACCTGGCGGCTGCCTCCTTTGGTCTGGGACAAAGTGGGCTGAGAAAGCAACCAAGGAGGGCCACTATGCTTTGTTGGAGGTCAGGAAAGCCAGAGAAGCGCATAGTGGACCCGAGCACTGGGCAGCTACCTTCCTATCCTCTTCCATACCATGAAGCAGAAAACATGGATGGTGTGGAGACACAACAAACAGTGGCTTCCAGGGCATAGCCTGTTGGCGGCATGTAGGAGTCGAAAAGGCACAGATGATTTCAGCCTTGGCCACGTCCATGAGGCTTACAGAATGGTTCCTGGAAAAGATTAGCACCTGGGAAGGAAAACCATCTTCTCTCAGATTTGGCTCTCACAGAAAGGCAGAAGGTAGAGGCCACCTTGGGACCTTGCTCCAGGACTCCTCTTCTCACCTCCTGGCATCTGACCCTCTTCAGATACTTGTTGCCACAAGGAAAAGTCTTGTTTTCACTCCAATCATCCCCTCACTATTGGCCCTGAGATTGCAGGCCCCTCCTGCCTGCCTCTGGGGTCCCCATGTCACTTTATGTGCTTACTCTCCTGTGTTGTCTCTTGGGTCCACCCATCTCCTGGAGACCATAGGGACCAAACAGTGCATTAGCTCTGAGCAGTGCTCACTGAGCACTGGTGGGCACAGAACAGACATAGACTCATGCACTCCAAAAGCCCCCTGGGGCCCTCCCTATAGGGCCTCTTCCTCTGCCAAGGCATATCAGGAATCACAGACTTTCTCTCAAGCCTGTTAGGGAGTCAGCAGGACGTGGCCAGATCAGCTGCATCCAGAGGCAGCCCAGCAAGCGGGTTCCAGCTCTGCTTGGAAGATGATGTTCCCTGTCCCCACCTGCCCATGCTGTAAGTCACATCAATAGGAGGTGTGCCCATATCCTTCCACCAGCATACAAAGGCTGGTCCCTCTGCCCCATACCCACCCTTGGCCACCTCCATACCTACAGACCTGAATAGTTTCAACTTTTTTGATTCTGCTGTCCCCTCCTGTCACACCCCCTACCCCTCCTGCAACTTCTGCATCAGGTGATCCCTACTCTGCTCTGGGCATCCATTACAAATTATATCACAGCCTTGCTTGTGTCTGAGGCCGCTATTTGGTGATTTGTCTCCTGATGAACTGTGAGCACCTTAAGGGTGGGGATTTTCTCTTTGATGAGTGGTTATTTATTTGATGCTTGGGATTGAATGCAGGGCCTGCTAACACTTACTCCACTGCTGAGTGCTACTCGAAGCCCTGGAGTCTCTCTTCCATATCTATATACCCCAAAGCAAATCTAATGCCTAGCACACAGTAGGCTGTCAACAAATATCTCTAGAAGAGACGATGAAGACACTCACAGAAGAGGAACAAGGCCCTGGAACCTACCATGCCAGGCAAGGCTGGGACTGGGGCCACCACAGAAATGGCTTCTTCCACGTGCATCACAGGCCTGTGGGATACAAAAAAGGGGTGTTCTCCTTCTGTGAAGGTTTCAAACATTACTATCTCCCCCTAGGTATTTATCCTAGAGAAATGTTTGCTGTGTATCCATAGATATGTGAAGAGATCATTCATAGTAGTAAATAAGTAAATAAAATACAATAAAATGAAAATCTTAGCACAGTGGGGTACTCACCCGCAGGAGGCTGCTTAAGTCACAGAATATAATGCACAATGGAAACTGAACTGAAGGTGTATGTGCCAACATGAATAGCTCTCATGGTCAATGTCACAAAGCAAGTTTAGTACCGAATAAATAGAAAACAATTTGGAGATTCATTGTTTCCCAGTCATAAGTTTCTTAAATATATACAATTTAATAAATGCATTGTCTAGAGGCAAAATCATATATAGGTGGTTAATTTTGTTTTGTTTCATTTTGTTCTTTTGGTTTTTTAAGACAGGGTTTCTCTGTGTATTCCTAGCTGTCCTAGAATTCATTCTGTAGACCAAGCTGGTCTTGAACTCAGAGATCTGACAAACTCTGCCTCCTGAGTGCTGAGATTAAAGGTGTGCACCACCACTATTCAGCTACAGGTGGTTAATTTTTTAAAGGAATGATAATAATGAAAATAATGGGGAAACTGAAACAAACACAAATATTTAGCAGCAACTCTCCTAAAAACTAGTGCACTTGCTGCTCTTCCAGAGGACACAGGATGAGTTCCCAGTACCCATGTGCTAGTTAACAGCATCATGTCACTCGGTCCTAGGCCATTTGATGGCCATTTCTGTCTTCTGAAGCTGCTACATGCACTTGGTAAACAAACACACATGCAGCCAAACATGCATACACATAGAATAAAACTAAATCTTTTTAAAACCTAAAAAAGTGAAACTTCTTCCACTGTTTGGATGTGGTGGTGGCAGGGGCACATGTGCTTCACCAGTAAGATGTTAGCAGACGTCACAAACCTAGAAGCGTGAGAGACATCTGTGCCTGCTGCTGCCCTCTCTCAGTGCTGGGCTCCTCAGACCAGCATGTGAGGAGGCCTCAGGCAGTTTGCAGACAGACCTGGAGAAAGGGAACCAGTGCTTCCGGATCCACAGCCTACTGATTCCAGGAGTGGGAGAGAAGCTACCCTAGGCCGAGCCCCTGGCTGAGCCACCAGTGGCCAGCAATCCCTTGTACAAACTCAGTAAGGCCAGTTGAGACCTGATATGGCTGTCTACAGGCTTGGGGGCAGTGTTAAAGAACTGCTTTCTGCAGCCAGTAATATTGGGAGACGTTTGATATGTGGCAGTTGCTAGTTCAGTCTTCAGGGAGGAAGGGGAGGATACGGTCAGTTCCTTAGGGAATTGGAGATCACTGGTTTCTGCTGGACACAGGGAGTTTATCCATCATCCTACACACACAAACACACACACACTGTATAGATTCATTTGCATGCATATAATATTTTTAAAAACATTTTTAAGACAGTATGTAGTCCTGGCTGGCCTGCCACTGACTACGCAGCCCAAGCTTCTTTGTTTCTTGGATACTAAGATTAGAGGTATACACCACCAGGTAGTGGTGGCGCACGCCTTTAATCCCAGTACTGGAGAGGCAGAAGCAGGCAGATCCCTGTGAGTTCAAGGCCAGCCTGGTCTTCAGAGCAAGTTTTAGGACAGACAGGGCTACATAGAGAAACCCTGTCTCAAAAATGAAACAAAAAACCCCAGGTCTCTGGGGAAACAGGTGAGAGTTATTTTAGGAGAACTGAGCCTCTGGTCGGTCATATGGCATATTAACAGAACACAGGACTGTGCCCTACTCACGTGCCACTGGGCTCCGGCCAGCAGAGTGGTGGCTATGGCAGTGGACTCTATCAGCGGCTGTCAGTCTGACCTGTGGAACAGAGCCATCTGTCTGGCCGATTATCACCTTTGTCCTGTCCCCCAAGTCACTGACCTGTCGACAAGCACCCTGCTGGTGAGCCCTTTGGTCCCGCTGGCTGTCACCAGGTGGAGGGAAGCATTGGTGCACAGCACCACACACATGACTTCAAACTTCACGGGGTGGTCAGGGTACACGTTCTGTCCTTCGTGCACCAGGAAGAACCGCAGGAAGTCAATGCTCTGGCAGAAACACCCCTCGGGCAGAGCAATGACCCCAAAGAGGAATCCTGCGGAGAAAACCATTCTAGCTGATTAGAAAAGATGAGGTAGCAGCCGTGGTTCTAGTTCTGTGACCAGGAAGTATATGAGGGACATGTGTGAGGCAAGGACCAAGTCAAGCAGTGCGCAGCCGCTGCAAGGGAAGTTAGGAAATGGGGGGGCCAACGCTATGGAGGAACGAAGAAAGATAGCATCGGCCTAGCTGACCTATGGCTGCCCGTGGGGTGCATGGTATACAGACATGGCCTTAGAAAGAGTGTGTCCTGTCAAACAAGAATCTACTAATGTCCTCCTGCTGGACTGAAAATGAGCTTCTGGCCTGAGAGCCACTGTTGATTCGTGCATCCCTGTTGAAGTTCGGCTGGTAGATGCTCTCAGATGTCTGCTTCTGCAAAGTTGGGCCAGGACTCTAAGCCCCAGTCACAATGCTGCCCACCCAGAACAGCTGCTGGTCTTGCTTTAGCCGCTTTCTAGGTTTCTCAGTTCTACAACAAGCAGAGTTCCTCCAGACTGGCATGGGGGCAGACAGGCACCTCAGGATGACCTGCTTCTTTGAGAGCAGGGACAGAGGCTGCACTATATCTCCAGCTGTGCTGGAGGACAGATTCTCTTTGCAGTGTAACAGGGAAGGGGACCTGGTGCGCTGCTGGGCATGTGCACACTCCCAGAGAGTACATGGGCAGTAGACGCTCAGTACTGTGTCCCAGGAATGAGGAGGGCGAAGCTGGCCCAGCTGCCCCAGGACTGGGAACATGAAGCAACTGAAGGAATTCCCAGGCTCCTGGAGTCTCCCTGAGGAGAAGCATCAGGTACTCAGTGGAGGCGTGGGATGAGGAACTCACCTTGAGCCAGGTCCCACAGAATGAGCACGCCATCCTCACAGACAAGGGCCAGGTAGGAGGAGAAGCTGCTGATCTGAGACACTACAATGGGTGCAGCACAGGGCCACACATTCTCGCAGTCTAGAGGAAGGAGACCATTTGCCAGGCTCCCCGCAGACCCTGCCCTGCCCAGCGCCTCCCCCTGGGGAGTCTGATGCCCAGACGATCTGCTTAGCCCAGGGCCTGGGCACTGGGAGCCCCTGTCTAGACTCTCCACCTCTTTTTTCAGTGCTGACCTTATCTCTCAGAGCAAACTAAGCCACAGCTAATGTTTAGTGGCTAGTTGCAGGCACTCATAGGACACTGTTAGACTTGTTATAGGCAGCATTTCATTTAATTCCCAGAAGACTTCTTGCGGCAGGTCCTGTTAGAACCCCACTTCACAGATCAGACAGAAGCAAGTGGCTTGACCAAGACCACCGCCAATCAGTAGAGCCATGGGGATAAGAAACCAGGGTGCCTGGGAGAGAGCCTGAGCCTTTCCTTCCTCCTGCACACTTGCCCGATTTCTAAATCAGCACAGCATGAGAGGAAAACACAGGTGCCACTCGAGGCCTCGTCCTGAGTGAAGCACGCACAGGGCTATGTCCATTGCTGTGTCTGGCAACAGTCACCACCTGCATTTCAACCTCAAAGGGTTTCCGTGGATTTTGCTATATATAACTAATACATTCAGCAGTGATGTATAGTGACTTAGTTTTGTTTCAAAAAACCAAAAAACCAAAAAACGGGAGATGAAACAGCTGGCCTATACCCTGGGTCGGGCTAGCACTGGCCTTCAGAGGCCATTCTCCATCCACAATAGATTCTGTGGGGCCCTGTGCACTTGACTCTGTCACGAGAAAACATCACGACGCAGGGACAGACCTTGTACACCCACTGAGCACCCTATTTCTGGCTGCACAGCTCTGGGTCCCTCCTCCCACACTCTTAACAGCTGAGCTGGGGAAGCTCATGCTCTAGAGGCCTGAGCTTAGGCACTGCCTCAGTCTGGGCAGTCCAAGTACCAGTTTTATCCTTCGGAGGTTTGTTCAGTGAATAGAGGAAGAAATTGTGACTTCCAGTCCAGTGTATGCCAAGGACACAGGCTACCCCTGGGGACAGAAGAGAAGAAAGGGTGTGATTATGGAGTCTGAAGTGCCTTGTACTAGCAGGTGCCAGAAAGGTGGATTTCCGGGGAAGAACAGTGTGGTACCTCCATAGAGGATGTTCCAAGGGCACAGCTGCCCTTTGCTGTTTTTATATCTTCTGGAAAGGTCACCCACTTGGATGTCAGAGTTTGGTCTGATTGCTCCAATAAGGTGAGTTCATAACCAGAAGCAGCATACCAGGCATAAGCTCACAGGCCCCATAGGGTAGCCCTCCCCTGAAATCCTGTGGCTTTCATTTTAGGGAAACTGGGCTCAGGGACACAGATCCAACAGACACTGCCAAGCCACAGCTGGCATTGGCAGCCTGGCTTCCACCTTCACTCGTCCCACCATGCAAGAGCTGCCCAAAGGACCACTCCCCCACCCCCATTTACCTGAAGAGCTCTTGACATCCATTGGTGTGGTTGTTAAGGAGTTAGTATAGAAGAAATGGAAGGTAGCCATGCTGAAGAAGACAGACAGGAGTCAGAGGCACACAGACCCCTTGGCAAGACGAGATCTGGCACAATATGGAATTAAGACCAGACATGGCTAATGGGCCTCCCTCCCAGGGCCCATGACAGTCACATTCTAGCTGCTGGGACTGGGGGCCAAACAGACTTTGGACACAGAGGAAGATAGTGCTTGTGAAGATGGGGGTCACTCAATGGTCAGCAGGGTACAGGATGGGGCCCCAGCCAAAATCCCTCCAGCTTTAGGAGGTCACATCTATCCTTAGAGAAGATCCCTGGAAGGTCAGACATGGGTGACGCTCCATAAATGTTTTCTCACCAGAGGGCTCACAAAACTCAAAGTGTACTGATGAACTGGAGTGTCTGCAGATTCTCATGGTGTTCCCATAGTGGATAATTAATATGGTCCCTAAATATCTTGCTGGGCAGTAGGAATGCCTTGGGAACCACCAAGCCAGGCTAGAGTTTTGGTTCACAATAAAGGGTGGGCTATTAAGGCAGAGCTATGAGGACATTTAAGGTCCACTTGACAGCAAGATGGGAGGTCTTACTTCATGTGTGAAAACAAGAATGTTCTGGAACTGTGAGGCAAGCTGGTTCTTAAAATCATGGCTTCTTCAGACACTGGGCTCAGTTCTTATCATCAGGACATGGGCTAATGGGACCTGCCTGCTGACCAGGGTGTAAGCACACGTTACTTCTAACTTAGTGTAGTAAATCTAGACCTATACGACATCACATTTAGAAAGACGGGGGGAGGGTAGTGCTCAGCAGCAGAGATCCTGTCTGCGCGCACAGACCCTGGGTTAGATCCCAGTGCTGCAAAACAGCAAGGAGGAAATGGAGGGAAAAGTCCATAATAGTCGTAGCTTATTTCCTGTTTTGTTATCTTTTGTTATAAAAGATGTCAAACATGAGTCTAAAGTGAAGATGAGTCTATCGCTCCTCTCCACAGGTGTGCTCCTGCTTCTCCTCCCCGTCTGCAGTGCTGGACTTTGAGCCCAGGGCTGTGGGCATACTAGACAGTGTTCACCTGAGCTGGGCCACCACTCCTTCACAACTGTAGCTGCCGACCTTCGTTCTAGCTCTATTTAAACACTCTCCACAGAGCATTTTACAGGAACCTGCTGCAGCTGGAGAGGTTGCTCTGGGGTTAAGAACACTGGCTGCTCTTCTAGAGCAGTTCAGTTCCCAGCACCCACATGACGGCCTACAACTGTCTAAAACTCAGTTCCAAGGGATTGAGGCCCTCCTCTGACCTCAGTGGGTGCTGCAAGCACATGGTGTACAAACAGATGTAGGCAAAACACCCATATACATAAAATAAAAAAACTAATTGAGTAAAGTGAAAAACATTTTTTTTAAAGTGTTGAAATTCTTCTAAGTCAGAAAGAGTTTTTAGAGGCAATTAATATTGGACAGGTCCAGGAAGTGCCAGGAAGCAGGGCCTGATGGCCTCCTCCCTCAGGCTCCCAGAGTGGGCCTCCTCCCTCAGGCTCACCAGAGTGGGCCTCCTCCCTCAGGCTCACCTGAGTGGCTCCTCTTCCCACTCCCCTTCCAGGTGCTTCTTGTAGGAGGTATAGAAGATCTCCATGTGTTGCTCCCACTGCACATCCTTGATAAAGTGATTCTGCCCAGAGCCTATCCCGAAGTAGTCCTCTACCTTTGCAAAGACTTCCAAGGGGCTTTTAAATGTGGTGCCTGAATGGAAGAGACCCCAGAGCTCAATGAAACCTCATTTCCTTTGTCAGTTCCCCTGCCTTCTTCATGGTCTCATGTAGCTCAGGTTGCCCTCAAATTCACGATGTAACAGAGGATGACCTTGAACTCATGATCCTCCTGCCTCTGCCTCCCCAAATGCTAGGATTACAGATTCTTTTCTCACCGCCCCTATCTCCCCAACCCCCCCCACCCCCCGCCTCTCTTTCTTTCGATAGAGTTCTTCTGTGTAGCTCTGGCTGTCCTGGAACTCACTTTGTAGACAGGATGACTTTGAACTCATAGAGATCCACCTGCCTACGCCTCCTAAGTGCTAGGCCTGTGGCACTAAGCCCGGCAGATTCGACTTTTTCCTAATAACTGTAGCTTTGCAACAAACTAACTAATTTAAGTACAATCCTGTTTCCTGTACTTATCATACCCCACTGTGGTTTCCTTCTACTCTCCCTCGGCAGGCCTTCAGCTCCCAGAACGAAGGAGATTCATCTCTCTAATCTCCACGCTTGGCTGCAGGCACTAAGCAAAGGAGTGACAATGACTCACACCAAAGTATGAGAATAAGCTAATTCTGCCTAACAGTCAGAAATGTTGTCTCTCTTCAGTCTTCTAAGTCTGCTAACTAGATTCTTATAATATTTGTGTTTTCTTTTGTTTTTTTTTTTTTTCCCATCCTAGAGCCTCTGGGTTAAAAAAAATTGTCTTCAGAATTACACATTTAATTAGATACTACTGCTAATAAGTAGAAAACAGAAGGCTAGCAGGGAACAAGGGGGAATCAACAGCAAAAGGAAAGGGGCTGCCTCCTACTTACCTGCTATAGGCTTAGGGGGTTTAATCTTCATTACAAAAACTGGAGGACTCAACCTAAGGTCACTTCTAAAAGAAATGTTTAAGTCCTAAAATAAGGGAAAGACACAGCCAATAAGCTAACAAAATCATTAAAAATAACCATTCTTAAGGATGGCAAGGAGAAAAAAATGAATGAAACAAGTAAAAATGAAATAGAAAAATGGAAGATTTAAACTCATACTTGCCAATAGCAACATTAAATGTAAATGGTCTAAATACTATACTTAAAGGGCAGATACATCAGTTCTGATTGCTAGGTGTAATTTATTTGTTCCTACATCTCTGTATCACCAATATTTATTGAGTATGCATAATGCAACAAGCACAAAAATAAGAAAGACACATCTAATAAAAAGACAAAATTCAACTATATGTTTTCAAAAAGAAACTCTAAGCCAGCACTTGGAAGACTGAGGCAGCAGGATTGTGAGTTTGAGACCAGGCTGGGCTATAGGGTAAGTCTAAAACAGCTTTAGCTACAGAGAAATATTGTATCAAATGATCAAATGTATACACACACAGAGAGAGAGAGAGAGAGACAGAGAGAGAGAGAGAGAGAGAGAGAGAGAGAAGAGAAATATTGTATCAAATGATCAAATGTACACACACACCACACAGAGAGAGACAGAGAGAGAGAGAGAGAGAGAGAGACAGAGACAGAGAGAGAGAGAGAGAGAGAGAGAGAGAGAGAGAGAGATATTCTACTTTAATTTTCAGTTTAAATATAAATAAACATGTTGAAAATACAAGTATTAAAACGTATATGTCAACTCAAAATAACCAGAAGAAAGCTGGGATGGCTATTATGAATGTCTGCCTTAATTCCAAGCAGAACAAAGACTACTACCAGGGACCAAAGAGCATATGAGTAATATTTAAAAAGTCAGTTTATCAGAAAACATAGCTTTCCAAACTGGTATGCGTCTACTAACAGGGTCTCAAAGCACAGAAACAAACTCACAGAAGGGAGAGAGCAAACAGTCTTAAAGACTCCTCTTCCAAAGGATGACAGGGTCAGTCATCTGGGAATCGCTGCACAAATCACTCAGACACCATTCGCAGACAAGTAGAGATAGTTTATTGAATGCCATACATTAAGACTGATTGATTGATCAGGGCCACAAATCCACACTCAGGAGCTGGTTGTGGCACTGAGTTAAGATCCCACAGGAATTTTAAGCATAAAACACACAAACATCTGTGCCAAGTTTATCCACCAATCAGGATTTAGGGACTGGGGATTTCCTTAAGAAAGTGTCTTTGTTGGACATTTACCCTGTTGTCATTGGTGGCAGTAGACTTGCCTTGTCTATCAGGATGGACTTATCTAACACCATCCCGGATGTCGGTTGGCCACTTCATGTCTCTTTCTGCCACATAGGATGTCAGTTCCCAGGGAGGCCTTAGGAACTTTACTCAACCTCCACTCAAAATGGAAGTCTTATTCCAAATAATTTCTTATATTGGTGCAGGTGTGTCTGTTATGTTAGGGTCCATCCCAGGGGCAGCTTATAGAAGCAAATAAACGCCATAAAGGCTTATACACAGGTACAGGAAGTGCTTCTGGGTGGTTGGTTTGGAACCAAGCTTATTGTGGGTAACTATACAAAGCAGTTCTACTGACTTCTATCGTGATTGGTTTCCAAGGGCACAGAACGTAACAGAATATGTAATCAACTTGGGCATGAGAAAGTTTCCTAGCAATGGCAGAAACAGCATAGAACAAAGTTCCCTCATAATATTAGTAATAGAAGAAAATGGCAGGCTAGCCAGATAGCAGTTACCTAATCGAGTAAATACAGTGTAGATATAGGAAGAAAAGCAATACAGATGCAGACAACTTAATAATTTGGCCAAAACAAGCAGAACCTACCATCTTTTCAAATGCATTTAGCGATGGAAATCACATTAGGGGCATACAACAAGATTCAATCAACTTGGAAGGTGTTACATTGCAAATAATTAAATAAACTGTTAGAAACTGTAACCAGCGGGCTAGATCTGTGAAGACTCATTTTAAAAACAGAGTACCACAGGGGCTGGGGAGCCAGCTCAGAGACAAGGTATTATTTACCTGAGTTGAGTTAGGGCTGACACTTGGTCCCAAGCTCTGAAAATAAATAAATAAATAAATAAATAAATAAATAAATAAATAAATAAATAAATGTTAGGATCAAGAAAGAGAAATAGACAAAAAACAAAAACAAAAACTCACCCACAAAGGAAATATTCACACCCATATATATTTGAAAAAAAAAAAAAAAAAGGTTTATTCGATGTATGAGTGCTCTATCTGCATGTATGTGTACACACCAGAAGAGGGCATCGGATTCCATCACAGATGGTTGTGAGCCACCATGTGGTTGCTGAGAATTGAACTCAGGACCTCTGGAAGAAGAGGCAGTGTTCTTAACTGCTGAGCCATCTCTCCAGCCCTCACAACCATATTTTAATAAAGTAAAATGTCTAAATAAAATGAACTAGCACTGCCAGGCAGTGGTGGCACACGCCTTTAATCCCAGCACTTGGGAGGCAGAGGCAGGCAAATTTCTGAGTTCGAGGCCAGCCTGGTCTACAAAGTGAGTTCCAGGACAGCCAGGGCTACACAGAGAAACCCTGTCTTGAAAAAAACAAAAAACAACAAGAACAAAAAAGAACTAGCACCAAAATAAAACATTAAAAAAATAATGAAAAGTGTAAAAATTAAAAACATAGTAAAACTTTTTGCTGGTGAGACCTCATGACTTACTCACACCTAAGAGGGGAAGAAAGGTATACAACTTACAAGAAAGGCTAGCATATCCTGACACCAGACTGATGAGAAAACCATCCAGACAAATCCTAGGATCAGTGTGTGTGTGTGTGTGCGTGTGTGTATGTGTAGGCTATCACCCAAACAGAACACTACCAAACAGCACAACACTAGCTACATAACAGGCCTATGCTAGTTCGGTGTTTTTGGTTTTGTTTTGCTTTGTCAATTTGACACAAGCTAGAAGTCAACTGGGAGAAGAGACCCTTAGTTGAGAAAACTCGTCTATCTGATGGGTCTGGATGCAAGAGTGTGGAGCATCTTCATTAATGATTTTTTTGTTGTTGTTGTTTGGTTTGGTTTTTCGAGACAGGGTTTCTCTGTGTAGCCCGGGCTGTCCTGGAACTCACTCTGTAGACCAGGCTGGCCTCGAACTCAGAAATCCGCCTGTCTCTGCCTCCCAAGTGCTGGGATTAAAGGTGTGCGCCACCACCGCCCAGCTTCATTAATGATTGATTTAAAAGGGTCCAGCCCACTGTAGGTGGTGCCACTCCCTGGCAGATGGTCCAGGGTTGCATAAAAAAAGGCAGTTTAGCCAGCCAGTGGGGAGTAAGCTGCTTTCCACCACAGTCTCTGCCTCTATTACTGCAGCCAGGTCCCTGACCTGAGCTTTTGCCCTGGCTTCCCCTGATGATGGACTGTGACATGGAAGAGTGAGACAAAATAAACCCCAAGTTGCTTTTGATGTTTATCATAGCAATAAAGAACAAACTAATACAAGAAACGATCTCTCGGCTACGTCACCTCACAGCATGCACAGCAATGACAGGAGCATGTGCAGACACAAGCCAAGTAATATCTTACATGAGAGAGAAGAGCTGGGCTTCTCCCTCTTATGAGGACTTGAGATAGAACACAAGGATGACCACTAGACAGCACCCTGGCTTAAAAGTTCTACAGTACTTCCCAATACTACCACTCTAGAGACCAAGCCTCTAGTTATGGTAGACTCCTGGGAGACAAACTGCAATCTCAATGGAGAACCTTAACAAAATATCAGACATACAGACCTAGAAACCAAACAGTGGTTGCCATGGCTCCAGGATGGAGAGGAAGGGGTAGTGGGACCAGAAGACACAGAGACGCACGTGAGCAGGAGGAGCTATCTGAAGACTGACGCTCTTGAGCCAGCCGTCACAAATCAGTGCTGTGTGTGGGCTTGTGCTGAGTGAATGAGTTTGCCTGCTCTTGTCACAAAGCAGCAACAAACAGATGATGTGCAGAGGGTATGTTATTTGTTTCACTATGGAAACCTCTCTTAAAGATCTGTATGTATCCCGCAGTATCATGCTATGTGCCTTAAATATAACAGAGCTCATTTTTAATGAGAAAAATGTAGATAAAAGTCACTATCCATTCTTGATTTACTTTTTAAAATAGTTATTTATTTATTTTAGATATATGAGTGCTATCTGCATGTATGGTTTGCTGAGCCATCTTATCAGCCCTCATTCTTGATTTAAATAAAACAAAACTCTTAGCAAGCAGACACGTGCTCAATTTGATAAAGGCTATTTACTGCTGCTCTTCTGCATTTTTATAAGAGACCCTGGAAAATGCAACAGGCCAAGAACAAAAAAGAGAAAAGGTTGTAAGGCTTTAGAGCTGTGGTTATCTGTTTAGAAGATACAAAGTTATTAAACAGCACAGCATACAAACAGGCAGTAACCTTCAGCAAAGAGAAACAGTGCCAGGATGGGAGGGGAAGGGAGGGAAGAGGGGGCTCACAGGATGGGAAGGGAGGGAAGAGGGGCTCACAGGATGGGAGGGGAGAGAAGAGGGGGCTCACAGGATGGGAAGGGAGGGAAGAGGGGGCTCACAGGATGGGAGGGGAGGGAAGAGGGGCCTCACAGACAGCGGGATGGGACAGAGAGGAGGAACTCAGGCTCTCATTCAGACGTGTCAGCTCTGCACCTGTACACATGACCCTAAGAGTCTCTCCCTTTCATTAGATTAATTTTTGAAATTGTGTATTTGTGTTGGGGGCAGTGGGGTATGCACATAAGTGTAGGTGTCTGGAGAGTCCAAGAGACTGTCAAATTCCCTGGAGCTGGAATCATAGGCAGTTGTGAATCTCCTGATGTTGGTGCTAAGAACCAAACTCCGGCTCTGTGTAGGAGCAGCAAATGTTCTTAATCACTGAGCCATCTTTCCAGCCCCTCTCCTTTTTCTTTCTGAGAGTATCTCTTTAAATTCTGTACCTTCATCCTAAGCAACACACAAAAATCAGTACATTAAGTATGAACCAATGTAGTAGACACTTTTTTTTTTTCCCTTACAGGATCTTTCTATATAGCCCAGGCCGTCCTGGAACTATGTAGACCAGAACTTGCAGAAACCCTCCTGCCTTTGCATCCTGAGTGTTGGGATTAAGGTTGTGGGCTAACATGCCTGGCATCTTGGCATCTTTTTGACTCCCCAGCCCTGAACACTTCTATCTGGAGGAGACTTCCCCATTACTTAAGTCTTGAAGAACGTTTCTTTGAGACAGAATTTTATGTTGCTCAGGCTGGCTTCATACTTGCTCCATATTGGAGACTGACTGTGAACTCTTGCTCTTCCTGGCTGGTGCTCTCACGTGCTGTGTAAGCACATGCCTCCATTCTGTCAGCCGAATGAGCTAACTTCCCAGAGTGGTGCTGCTAAAGTTACTTGTGCAGCTTCAAACAAACACTCTCTAGCAAGAGACCCCATTTCAGGTGTTTGTGGCTCCTTGGTAAACCTTAGGAAAGGGCGTACCCTAGGTTCCCAGGACAGGAGGTCTGCTCCGTCCTGCCAAGCATTCCAAGATGGAAATGAACTGCACAGTTCACCTGTCTTGGTGGGCTGCATTGCTACAGAGTGGGTGGGGGCAAACTCAGGTCTCATGGGGTCCTCTTTAAGAAAATCAAGGCATGAAGTGATTGTCCGGAATCCTAGCACTGAGGAAGCAGTAGAAGACAGCTAGTTTGAGATCACTATGGGCTAAAAAAACAAATACCCATAAAGTTACGAACATAAAATGCCATAGTCGTTCTAACACCACTCAACATGAGGAAAATTACAGCAGGGGAAAATGAGAGTCTCAAGGGATGGTTACTAAACAATAATAATTTTTGCAAACTTTACAAAAATAAAGCATGATGTAAGTACATTACTAGGGCCCCTGCCACAGCCTTGGGAGGGGCGGCCTCAGGAGGAGCTTTTTAAGTGATGGGCTGGAATTTAAGCTCCCTGTCTTGAGATAAACCTGCCTCAGGACACATGATTAGAGGTTGTTTCCAATGGCTGTAAGACACAAGATTAAGACACAGAGAAG
The DNA here is from genome assembly GCA_021653895.1 of Mastomys natalensis. Classification (NCBI taxonomy): domain Eukaryota; kingdom Metazoa; phylum Chordata; class Mammalia; order Rodentia; family Muridae; genus Mastomys; species Mastomys natalensis. Next base: position 190,135 of record JAJTUV010001799.1, read on the forward strand.
CTGGGAATGTGGGGGTCGGGGTGGGCAGCAGGACATTTTTACCAGGTTACTTGATAGCTAATATACTTTTCACTTACAAACATGAACTTTTCAAATGTAACTGAAGTCTCTCAATGGAGACTGTCTTTAAAGCTTCTTACCGTTTCTATGTGTTCTGTAACTGCAGAGTCAGGGGTGTTCTGAGGGGAAAGAAAAGGAAAATGAATTCACAGTGGGTTTGATACGTGTTCCTGACTTTCTGATATCTTCGGAGATACTCTTTCCCTCCCTGACTCATTTCCTCTTTTAAGAACTGAATTCATGGAGTACACACGGAGGACCAACATATGGGAAATTCTCTAGTCTGCAGTTTCAAGACATGGTACCCATTCTTCAGAACCTTTAAACTGTAGCTGGAGAAAGGTACAGTTAAGGTATTTAATGATTATGGTGTAGAGTGAATGGATCAGTTAGGGACCATACGAAAACCAACACTGAAGAAAGCCAAAATAAGTAGTTCTTTTCTTTTTATTATATTTTATTTTAATATTTTAAATTTAATATTTAAATAATTTAATTTAATAATTAATTTACTTTTAGTTATTTATGAGAGGGAGCCTTGTGTGTATCATGGTTTGCTTGCTGAAATCAAGGGCAACTTGGAGAGAGTTCTCTCCTGTCACATGGGTCTCAGGGACCAAATTCGGGTTGTCCACCTCAGCAGCATGTGCCTTTACCACTGAGCAATCCCCAGGCCTTCCTTTTCTTTTTGAAGTTAGCGCATATGTATAGAGCACCATGTGATGCACCTGGACATAGATACACTGTGTTGTGGGAGGGTTTTTTTGTTTTTGTTTGTTTGTTTGTTTGTTTGGGGGGGGCAGGGTTCCTCTTTATAGTTCTGTCTGTCCTAGAACTCACTATGTAGACCAGGTTGGCACTGAACTCACAGAGATCTACCCACCTCTGCATCTTAAGTGCTGGAATTAAAAATGTAAGCACCGTGCCTGGCAGCCTGTGTTGCATTCCTAAAGTGAATACTTCTGATGGGAAAACATAGTGATGATTCTAACAACTTACGTTTAAGAAACTCTAAATATAACTTATATTAAAGACCTGCCAGTGTTACATGCTGATTGACCCTCAGGTAGGAAACACAAGTGAGATGGTTGAGCGGTGGTGGCAGAGGGCTTTAATTCCAGCCACTTGGGAGGCAGAAGCAGGCAGATCTCTGAGTTCAAGGCCAGGACAGTCTAGAGAGTCAGGGCTACACAGAGAAACCCTGTCTCAAAAACCATAAATAAATAAATAAAAATAGATAAATAGATAAATAAATAAATGACACATCCTAGCACTTGAAGAAGAAGGGCTTCAAATTCAAGTTTGTAGGCCCTGTTACATAACTCTGCCTCAAAATTAAAACAAAAAACAAAACAAACAAAAAACAGCACATGCATACATGTACACACACACACACACACACAACAGAAAGCATACATTGTTTGGGCAATGACTATGACATCATGGAACTTATTGATTAAAATTTAAAAAGCATAAGATTTCAGAAATCTGCCACCCAGTAAATAAAAAAAAAAAATCATTTACATATATCAGGGTTGCTAAAAACCAGAAGCTGTATGTAAGGAGGGCCAGAAAGGATGTGTGATTGGCAGATCCCATCAGTGTATAAGAGGAGGCTCAGCTCTCTGAAAGTCACCTTCTGAATAGAGCCTGTGGTGGACTCAGCATAAGAGCTCTCGGTCTTTGTCTCCCATATTAATAAGACCATGGATTTTTTTTTTTTTTTTGTCAAACCTGACATGCTGTGTTTGTCTGTGTGTGTGCAAACTCAGGCTAGGCTCTGTGTGTGCTAGTTCAGGCTGGGCTAGTGTGTGTGCTAGCTCAAGCTAGGCTGGTGTGCTGCCTAGCTCAGGCTGGGCTAGTGTGTACTAGCTCAAGCTAGGCTCATGTTCCACCACTGAGTTACTTCTCTATCCCATACACTAAACACAATATGTTTTGTTTTGTTATTCTTTTTTTTTATTAGGTTTCTTGAGACAAGGTTACTTTGTATAGCCCTGCAGTTCACTTTGCAGTCCAGACTGGCCTCAATCTCACTGAGATCTGCCTGCCTCTGTCTGAGTGTGTGCCACCGCCACCTAGTTTAACACAATATGATTTAAACGGGGTGCTCAATTAATATTAGTTGATTTCTAAAAAGAAAACTAATGCATGTATATTTATATTGTATTCTTTTTGTTTTGTTTTGTTTTGTTTTCGAGACAGGGTTTCTCTGTGTGGTCCTGGCTGTCCTGGAACTCACTCTGTAGACCAGGCTGGCCTGGAACTCAGAAATCCACCTGCCTCTGCCTCCCAAGTGCTGGGATTAAAGGCGTGCGCCACCACTGCCCGGCTTATGTTGTATTCTGAAGTAAAATAAGCTTTAATCTTTACTGAGAAATTATATCTTAAGCCAACTAAAATAGTTAAGTTGCTATCTACTAAGAAAAACAAAGGCCACACTCTGGTAAACATAATAGAACCCGAAACATTGAAGGATTGCTTCTGACCAGGAGAGGGGAAAGGTGTCCATGAGGCAGGACACAGGATAAAAGACACTTCCTTGCACAAGAAACATCTGGGTGCAGTCTTAGGGATAAAAGTCCAAGTCAAGAGAGAACAGAACCTCTGGTTACTCAAGACATCTCTACTTACTAATATTTTATCTAAAGTAAATCAGTTTTGGAGACATCCACTGTTTCTGCTCCTGTCTGTCAAACCCCCAGTGGCCTTGGTAGTTCCACGGAGAATTTAGGCTAGATTTGGGTTAAGTGTAGAGAGAAAATATTGATTAAAAAGAGGGTTCCTACCAGTTGCAGCTGTTTGGGTTTTTTCTTTTGATTTAGAGCCAATTGGGGGTGCTCCGATTCCTTTAGCCAAATCTCCTTGGGCAACTTATATACTTCCAGCCAGACATCCCCAGCTCCTGCATTGGGAAACCAAACAGACAAGCATTGGGCAACGAGTGGTGTGGCAAGTTTCAGCTTGAGACTGTCTGTCTCCTCAGAAGTGCTGGCCTAGAGACCCAGACCCTCTGCAGTTAGTGCCTGTGGAAGCGGCCTGCGTAAACTGAAGCAATGGCTACTGTAAGCCTTCACTGACCAAGTGATGTCTGCGTGGAGAGTTGAGCCCTCAAGCCACTGCTATCTAGTGCAGTCAGGGGCTTCTCCTAAAACACTGGCACAACTCAATTTTTAATCAAACTGTCATCTTTGCCAAGCCCCATGTTTTCTATGTTGCAAATAGTCAGTTGTGACATTCTGCCCTAGAGTTGACATTGCCACCTAGGGGAGGAAGCTGGCACATGTCAGCAGAGTAAGAGAGGCTTAGGACAAAAGGAGAGTTGGAATGGGGACAGATCCCAAAGAATTCTTTGACCAACGTTTGAGACGAAGATCTATGGGAGGCTATGGAACCTCCTCTCATCACAAGATCAGACTGAGCTCCTGTTCTGAATATTGACCCAGCTGGGAAAGGTTGCTCTCCCGTGGAACAGGATACCGCCTCAATGTTCCATTAAACACATAATCATCTGGATACCTTAATTTCACATCCTTGCCCCACAACCACAAGGGAGTAAAGGCAATCATTTTAAGCTGCCCACTGTGTGGTACTTTGTTATGACAGCCTGAGAAATGAATACATGGTGTTTTGCCTACATGTTGTTTGTACATTATGTATGTGCTTGGTGCCTGTGAGGGCCAGAAGATGCTGTTAGTTCCCTGGAACTAGAGTTACATATGGCTGTCAGCTGCCATATTGATACTGGGAATCACACCTGCATCCCCTGGAGAAGTCATCAGTGCCTTTAACTGCTGAGCCACTCTCCAGCCCCTAACATGTCCTTTGATACAAAAAGCACTATAAAAATCTCTATCTTCTGCAAACATTTAGCATTTGGGAGTCCTGCGGGGAAAAGTATAGATCCAGGCTTGTATATTTATATGTCTAAATGTGTAAAAGCTGAAAATCAAACTACCAAACAGTATGCTCTGTTGACCCACTGTAACTGCAGCTGACCAGATGAGAAAACACGTGCTAAGATTGGCCCATAAAACTTTAAGGAGAACTAAGATACTATATCTTCTCAAAGTAGCTCCCCCAAACATCTGATAACTACAATAGTAGTTATGACACATGTTTGAATAGTCTTCGATTCTCTTGCCTCCAGGAGACACCTAAATTGCCTACCATATTGTCTGGACTTAGTGACTTGCTCCTTACAGAGGATTAAAAGGGAAAAACTAAGCTAGGCATGGTAGTGTAGACTTGGAGTGACAACTACTCAGGAGGCTGCAGCAGGAGGATTGCTTGAACACGGGATTTTGGAGCCAGCCTGGAGGAACCTGTGATCTAAGCTAATCGCAGCAAAAGTGAACCAACCTGGGACCCTACAGTTCCTGAGCCAGTGCCTGCTCTTGTGCTAGCTTCCCCTAAATCCTCAGCCTCGGGTGAACCATGAGAAAAAAGGCAGACAAACTGAAGTGAAGGGCATTCCACAAGCTATCTGGTTGGTTCTCCTGGGGAAAAAAGTCAAGGTAATGGAAACTTATGACCACAAAATTGTCACAGGACACACTAGGGTGACGTATGTCTCAGGGCAGTATCACTATTCCTAGTTTTGTCTCCATGTGCACGCACACCATCAGGTTAAATGTAGGTGTTAGTGAAGAACTCAGAGGAGCTATGTACAGGTTTTGCCTCTCTTCTGTTTTTTGTTTTTTTAAGATGTTATTTATTTTCTGTGTATGGGTGTTTGCCTCTATGCATGTCTTTATACCAACTGCATACAGTGCCCAGGAGAGGTGTTGGATCCCTTGGAACTAGTTACAGACAGTTGTGAGCTGCCATGTGGGTGCTGGGATCAAAACCTGGCCCTCTGAGAAGGGCAGTCAGTGCTCTTTCCTTTTTTTTTTTTTTTTTCTCCAGAGCTGAGGATCAAACCCAGGGCCTTGTGCTTGCTATGCAAGCACTCTACCACCAAGCTAAATCCCAGCCCGCAGTCAGTGCTCTTAACTCATAAGCCATCTCTCCAGCCCTTGCTATTCTTTAAATAGAAAGTTATTTCTTTTGTTCATTTTTGGTTTTTGAGACAGGGTCTCATTCTGCATCCTTACACTCATGGTTCTTCTGCCTGAGCCTCCCTGGTGCTAGGATTACAGGTGTGCACAACCACACGTGTCTAAATCTAAAGTTACTTCTAAATAAAAGGTCTACAATGAAAGTCTAGAAGAGACACAAATCAGAACATCCCTCACAGCTTTTGGGTGACCTTGCCTTGGAAGAGGAAAGCTGCATAGTCCCCACTCTGAGAGATTTCCATCTTTATGCAGGTGCTTTGCTTGCTGGTATCATCCTGAAAAAGAGAGAGAGAGAGAGAGGGGGGGGAGAGAAGAGAGAGAGAGAGAGAGAGAGAGAGAGAGAGAGAGAGAGAGAAGATGCCAACAGAGTGAGTGCTGTCTGCTAATGGGAAGGAGCATATAGCAGGGCTCCTGTGGCTCACACCAGGACAGGAGTCTTCCGGAAGCTTGTGATGGCAAGATACCTCACATCAGTTCATATCCCCAGCTTTGTACAGGAATTGGACAAGAAATGGAGCTTGCTTTAGACTTAGTTCCTCGAAGGTCATGGAATGCCATCAGACCTAGTTTGCAAACTCTGAAGTCAAGGCTGTATTAAACTATTCAGCTGAGTCAAAGTAAGTTCTACATGACAGAGAAAACTGGTGCTTGTCTGGACTACAGCAGAGGCTGGGGCAGGACCCTGGAATAAAAGCTTTTCCAATTGGGGGCCAGCTGAAAAAGGCTGCGGGACTGGTATGCTATACCTTGAAGGAGCTTGAGAACCACTAACAAATAAAGTGGCAGACTAGTCATATAGGTGAGTCCCTGTGATGGTTTGTATATGCTCGGCCCAGGGAAGCCGAGCACCATTAGAAGGTGTGGCCCTCTTGGAGTAGGTGTGGCCTTGTTGGAGTAGGTGTATTGCTGTGGGTGTGGGCTTTAACACCCTCATCCTAACTGCCTGGAAGTCAGTATTCTGCTGGCAGCCTTCAGATGAAGATGTAGAACTCTTGGCTCTGCCTGCACTGTGCCTGCCTGGATGCTGCCATGTTTCCATCTTGATGATAATGGACTGACCCTCTGAATCTGTAAGCCAGCTCCAATTAAATGTTGTCCTTATAAGAGTTGCCTTGGTCATGGTGTCTGTTCACAGCAGTAAAACCCTAACTAAAACAGTCCCTAACTTATTTAATGAGCAAACAATTTTTATTTTTATATCTTAATATCTATTAACTTACTACAGAGATTTTCAAACACACAAAAACAGAGTGGCATAACGAGTCCTGATGTGGCCAGCACAAGCTCCATTGTGCTACAGTGTAGCTCCACTGTGACATTGAGATGCTCAAGTGTGGCATCAGAGTGCTGCACTGTGACATCACAATTCTCCATTTTAAAACCTCAGTGTTGCTTGTGATGTCACAAAGCATTGTGCTGTCATAATACTGCACTGAGTCACCACAATACTGCACTGTGACAAGACAGTGCTCTATCGTGTCACAAGAATGTTTTATTGTGACATCTCAGTGCTACACTGTGTCTTCAGAATGCTGAACTGTGGCATCATAATGCTTCACTCTATGACATCACTACTGCTGTGTGCTATGGTAACGGTCCACTGTGCCAGCACAATTCAGCCTCATAATTCGACATTTGTCACCACAATGCTGTATTGTGACACCATCATAAACTCTAATGTGACAAATATTGCCTCAAAATGATATCACACTGCTTAATTGTGATGTCACAGTGTTGCACTGGACAGTTTGCAATTGTGCCAATGCAATGTTTGTTTACGTCATCACAATGCATCACTGTGGCGTCGCTGTTACTGTGCTGTAAAATTGTAATGATGCATTCTGACAATCTACGCTGCACTGTAACAATATTGCATGTGCATCTACAGTCCTCCACTGTGCCACCCATGCTGCACTGTGACATCACAGTTCCTTTGTGACAACAAGTTCCCTTGTGTTGTCATGCTACTGCATTGTGGCATCACAATTTTAGGTGTATTTATTACCTTCCAAACCCAATACATTGGTAATATTTAGTTAAGTCCAAATTATTCCCAAACAGTAGCTAATAACTAGTCTGTTTTCAGTTTCCTCAATCTCCTCCTAGAGGATATAATTGTCTGTCACAATTGGTTCGGATTACAATCAAAACAAAGCCCATCAGACATGGTGGTACGCACCCTTAATCCCAGCACTTTGAAGGCAGAGGCAGGTGGATCTCGACAAGTTCAAGGCTGGCCTATTTACAAGAGAGTTCCAAGTCAGGCAGGGCAACAAAGAGAGACCCTGTGTCTTAGTTAGAGTTTCACTGATGTGAAGAGAGCCCATGACCTAGACAACTCTTATAAAGATTTATTTATTTTATTTATATGAGTACACTGTTGCTGTCTTCAGATACACCAGAAGAGGGCATCAGATTCCATTACAGATGGTTGTGAGCCACCATGTGGTTGCTGGGAATTGAACTCAGGCCCTCTGGAAGAGCAGACAGTGCTCTTAACCGCTGAGCCATCCCCAGCCCATCTCCAGTGTTAAGGAAAACACTTAATTGGGGCTGGCTTACAGTTTTGGAGGTTTCCATTATCATCATGGCAGGAACATGGCAACATGCAGACACGCATGATGTTGGAGGAGCCAGGAGTTCTACATCTTGATCCACAGGCCTCAGAAGGAAACTGTGTGTAGCTTGAACATAGAAGACCTCAAACTTACCCCACAGTGACACATTTCCTACAAAACGGCCACACCCACTCCAGTAAAGTCACATCTCCTAATTGTGCTGCTATAGGTCAAGCATTCGCACACACAAGTCTGTGAAGGCCATACACATTCAAACCACCATACCCTATCTCAAGAATCAAAACAAACAAAAACCCCAAGTCTATGGGTCTGGAAAGATGGCTTATTTGGCAAAGTGCTTGCCATGCAAGCCTGAGAAGTTTGGATCCTTAGCATCTATGTAAAAAGATGGATAAATTATGAGAGCATAAATGTGATGATGATGGTGGTGGTGGTGGTGGTTGTGATGATGATGATGATGGTGGGTGGTGGTGGGTGGTGTTGTGATGGATGATGATGATGGTGGTGGTGGTGGTTGTGATGGATGATGTGTGGTGGTGGTGGTGGTGGTTGTGATGATGATGATGATGGTGGTGTGGTGGTTGTGATGGATGATGATGGTGGTGGTGGTGGTGATAAGCTGAGTGTAGCAGCTTGTGCCTGTAATCCTTTACTGGGGAGGTGAAGACAGGAAGACCCTGAGCTTGCTTCCCCAGCTAGTCTAGTTAAATCAGTGAGCTACGTACAGAATGATCCTGTACCAAAACAAGGTGGAGGAGAGTGATTGAGGAACACACCAAAAGTCGTCCTCTGGCCTCCATATAGATGCACACCCATCTGCACATACACACACACACATGAACACACACACATATGCACATACATACATAAACACACACATACACAACATCCTCTTATTTCTTAAATATTAAATTAATTAACTCGTTCAGATAGGGTATCTCTTCACAGTCTGGCTGTCCTGGAACTCAGTATGGAAACCAGGCTGGCCTCAAACTCGGAGATCCACTTGCCTCTGCCTCCCAAGTCCTAGAGTTAAAGGGGTGCAACACTATGCCTGGTTAAATCTCTTAATTTATACTAGTCCCCACTTGTCTCCCTGCCTGGCATTTCACGTTGAAGAAAATGAGCAATTTTGTTATCACACTGGCTTGTACTAATGGAGCTGCTCCTGCCTCAGCAGCGCTGGGGTTACAGTGTAGACCGTGATGCCCTGCTCCACTGAAAGTATTTTTATAAGACAAACTGCAATTGAAAACCTGCAATTAGTATAGTTTTGAGAACCCATTAATTAAAAAAAAAATACTGAGAAATACTGTCCTTTCTGAATCCTATGGTGGAGATACCAACTTCTGAAAGTTATCCTTTGACCTCCACATGTAAGCAGTGATCCCCGCCCTCCACACACATACTAAAAAAAAAAATCAATTCCTGTTATTTTTCCATTCTATATCTAAATAATGTGTGTATCTTTAAGAGTATGTGCCATGTGGTGTGAGTGCCCCAGAAGACCAGAAGAAGGTGTCAGAAACCTGGAGCTGGAGTTACAGGCAGCTATGAGCTTTCCGATGTGGGTACTGGAAAGAGCAGCATGCACTCTTACTGACTAAGCCATCTTTCCAGTCTCTGGTTTGCATTCTTCAACTCCTGCTGTGCCTAGGACATTTTTATGGCCCAGTTCTAAGGGTCTCTGGGAACCGCTGACATCCCATCACCACCCTTGGTGAGCAATGGTTACTTGCCTTACCATATATGTCCCCAGACCAAACTTTCATTTATTCTCATTGACGGTTTGAATCGCCAAGAGCTTCACAGAGCCGTGCAAGCATCGACTGGCTGGCTGCTCAGCTCAGTTACCATAGCAGCTGCCATTTTCCAGGTTGTAGAACAGATAGAGTTTCATTGGAATAATTTTAAGAGAGAGAGAGAGGGAGAGAGAGAGAGGGAGAGAGAGAGAGACAGAGAGAGAGAGAGAGAGAGAGAGAGAGGTGGTGGTCACAGGACAATTTGGGGGATTCGATTCTGTCCTTCCACCATGTAGGTCCTAGGAAATGAACTCAGGTCATCAGGCTTTGCAGCAAGCACCCTTACCCACTGAGCCATCCCACCTGTTTTTTGTTTTTTGTTTTCCCCAATCTGCTTTTTTACCATTTTAATTACATTCAAGTGTTAAGGTCAGTTCTAGGTTGCTGCTGTTTGTTTTTAGTAAAGTTTTGATTTTCTGTGGCTTCATACATCCCGGATACTTGTCTTTTATCAGGAGTGTGCTCTGCATTACCTACTTGATATTCTCCAGCTAATGGGGAAAGGACGGGAACTCACCATTTCATTGATGGCTTTGATGAGATAAAGACTGTCTTTACACAAGTAAAACAATCTAACAATACCTGAAACAGAAAAATAAGAGACCGTGAGACCAGATCCAGGGAGGGCTGGGCGAAGCATCTGACTGGAAACAGCCCATCCTGCCCATGTTCCACAGCCCCATGCGGCCTGTGCTGCCCCTGGTCTCCCAGCCTTCCTCCACCTTACTTGGAAATACTCCATTTGTTCCTCTTCCTGGTCCCTCCTACTTTCTGGAAGTCTCCTACAAGCACAGCAGCCAAGCTGTCCGTCCAGCGCTCCCAGCCCCTAGCTCTGCCCATCACCCCACATTTCTTCACATGGGCACAACTGTTTGCTGTGGACGTGTTGGGTTCATAAGCTCCTATGACAGAAGGGCTCCTCCCTTACCTTTCCGTGTGCCTTATCCCACTAGGCTCCTCACATGATTGATTCTGTTGAATTCAGGATGTGATTGTCATCTGCTGTGACTTCTTACATTTCTTGAGGAGCCTCCCTGTTACTCATAACCTGCCTTTGCACCCATGATATAGACAGACCACATAAGGACATTTGGCTTACTATGGGTAAAATCCTAATTCGTCCTAATAAAGATTCATGGGATACTTATTCCATGAACTGACTGTACAAGGGACACCAAAGTACTCTACATTCAAATTCACCCAAAGAAGGTGACACAGACATGAAACGGCTTACATAATGGGTCATAATGAGTGTGGCTTGTTCTTTAGCCCCAAGTCCCACCACGTCCTACATAGCTATCCTCCAGGGACCTCAGGTCTGAGGGCACTCACATGCCCCGAGCACCTTCCTCTGTCACTGCTCTCAGGGATGCATGGTCATCCGTGCAGGTCTAACGCAGAAAGCAATCACCGCTGCCCGCACTACCCAGCATGCCTTCCTCACCACAAATGTGTTTTACCCTTCAGTCTTTTTGGTAGAAGGGGTAATTGAGACAGGCTCTCATGTAATTCTGGATGGCCTCAAAATCCCTACATAGTTGAAGCTGACCTTGAACTTCTGACCCTCTCACTTCTGCCTTTTGAATATACTTGGCTATATATCTATTGTATTCCCCTTTACATCAAAAGACATTTAAATTTATTACAACTTGTTTATTTTTAGAGGAGGCACGCATACCACACATGTGTGTGGCAGTCACAAGACGGTCCCGTAGGAATCACTTCCCTTCCTCCGCCAAGTGAGTCCTGCGGGAGGAACTAAAGCATGGTAGCAAGCCTCTCTGCCCTCCTGCCAGCTCTCTTAAAAGCTTTTTGTTTTAAACACTTAGAGGAAAGATGCAAAAACAGAACCAACCATTCCCTGTGTCTTCTGCCTCACTTCAGCTAAATTCACATCTTGCCCCACTACAGCACATGTCTCTTTTTATTTCACCCTGTCCTGGCTCAGACCTTCACATTTTCTCTCCTAATGATAAAGCAGCACCCTCCTCCTTCTCTACCCCTTACCCTCCTTTGGCTTTGACTTTTTCAATGTGCGTGCAGGTATTTCAGTGCACGCAGGCAGGTGGTGACGTCAGCTGGGTAGCAGGGCTCCGAGGGCTGGAAGCTGTGAGCTCTCCTGCCTGGTTTGAAATGACTTTGTGGCACTGATTGCTATTTACCTCAAGGAAATTATCTAACCTCATTACCTCAAGGTGTCTCTTCCAAACAGGATGATAATCAACTGTGCTTCCCTTGGACAGGTGCAGAACCAAATAGGTTAGCATATGCGAAATGTTAGGCTAGGCCTGACACAGTCTGCTCTCATGTAGATCATACTTATGACTATATGAGCAGAGAGAACCCACCATGCCTGACTTCACTTATACTTGCAAAAGAGATTAAACCAAATACCAGAACAGGTTCCCATAAATTAATCTAAAAACAAAGAACAACAAATACCCATTTCATCCACAGGAACAATAAGTACGTCATTCCCCAAATCTGTGGCCCAGATGGAAATAACATCAACCTTAAGCTTCTCTAAAACATATATTTTTTTGCAGTTGTGCAGATTATAGATTAGAAATCCTTTGGGTCCTCCAATAAACAGATAGTCTTGTGAAACAGCCATACCACCAGGCATTTTGTCGAGCTGGGAAAACATGCACATAAAAAGACAATTATTTTCATCTGTCAATGCCATCAAGCAATCAGAGCTGGCTTTTCAGAGAGGAGTAGGGATCTTCCTAGACATATCATTGCCAAACATGTGGCTGTCGAAAATGTCCACCCTAAGCACGTCACCTTGGGGAAAGTGGTCAGAGAAACAGAAGTAAGGCTAGGTATATCTTCTGAACATGAGCACAACCACACATCCTGTGCTTTATCCCACCTAGTGCCCCGTGGGAGAACAACAGCTGAATTGCTGACAGTTCTCGTTGCCACGCATGGAGGGAGCCTAATACATTTATGAAGTTTTTCAGTGTCAATAACATGACATAAAGGGCCTTTGTGTAATCTTCAACTAACCATATAACACTCATTTCCCGCAGGAAACCACAGCATGCCTGCTGTTTCTCAAAAACGCACCTGTATTTCTGATGAAGAGGAATTTCTTCCTTCCCTGAATCAGGCACTTCCATTAACATATAAGTGAAAAAAAAAAAAAAAACCCAACCATCCAAACAAACAAACAGGCACTCTTGTTCATACCTGGATTTCTGCAGATGGAGGGTAGATGGTAGGCACGATCCAGTTTCTCTCAACTTCCCTTAAAGAGTCTCTCTCTTCAATAATTTCCCATGACCGGTCAAAGAGATGGTTCACCAGCCTGTTGATCATTCGGTAAGGCTGAGGAAGGGAATCCAGTTCTTGATCCATGTCCTTGAAGACAAAATCCTTTTCATCATCCTTAGGCCAGTCTGCCTCAGTTGGAGATGGAATCTCCAGTGGTCCCTTGGAAAACACAGACAACCTTGGCTTCTGAGCCTGACTTCTTTTTGAAGATGACATCGCGGCAGGTGGCACGAGACCTTCTGGGAACTCGAAGCTGAGAAGCAAAGTGAGCAAAAAGACTTTGAGAAAAGGGTAAACAAGAAGCTAGCCTACTCTAGCACAGTATCCTATGGGGACCTTCTGCCTCAGGCTGGACTGCCTTACATATCATTGCTACCACAGTCCTGGGATATGGTCTTCTTATTCATAAGGGGACCAGAAGGGCGGGTATCTCCCAGGCTAACTCAAGGAGATGTGATTGGTGATGGAGAATTTGGCATTTTGCTATCTGTCTTCACCTCCTGATAGGACAAGTAACTGTCTTGTGTTCCAAATGGAATCCGCTTACAGCTGATACCTTTCCCTGGTTCTCTGCCTTGGCTAATGGCTCTGTTCAAGCCATTGAATCTCCAGGTTTCTCTTAGGCCCATTCAGATGCAGCTCAGCATGTCCAATTTTTGTGGGACAACCTGTTCCTTCATCAATCTCATTGGTGTGAAAGGGTCTGCCCCTAATTCCTCTACAAGAGTCTACAGAAATGTCAGGGACATGGAAGGAATACCGACTACAAAGCCTGCAAAATCAGAACGAATTAGCTATTTCCAAAGTATTTGTAACTTAGCAGCTCTCCTTACATATCTTTATAAAGTACAAGCCCATAGAAAGGAAACTAATAATGTGTATTTCAAAAGCTTCAAAGTTGTGAACAATTCTGTATAAAAGGAATGTTGTGGATTGCCTTGGTGCTGTTTGTATTTTGATGCTAATCCTGCCCCAGACTAGGAGAGGAACGGATCACATACTCAGGTAACTCCATGTGAACCCGCTTCTCACTTTAACTAATCAAATAAAGACTAGAGCCGTGATTGGGCAGTGGAGGGGAAAGGTGGGGCTGGAAGTTTTAGAGGAGAGAGAGGAAGGAGGAAGAAGAGAAGACGAGACAGAAGGACAGAGAGAGAGGAAGATGGAGAAAGAGGAAGTGGAAGATGGAGCAGAACCATGTGGCCTGGAGGAGCCGCAAGCAGCAAGGGATCTCATAGCTGGGGAATAGAGTAGTGCAGTGGTATACTTGCCCAATCTAAGAGTGCAGCTTATAAATATTATAAACGAGTTGTGTGTTCTTTGTACAGGCTTATTGGGGTTGGAGATTTACCAATACAAATCTGCTGGTATTAAATTTTAAGGCTGTCTGGTGTTTTCCATTGCTACAGTTTAGGTGGGCAAGAGAGAGGGTGAAACCGTGGATTGGTCATTGGTGGTCAGTGTAGTTGGGGTGGTCAGTCTGTGGAATGAGAGTGGTAGCACCAGGCATTTTCTGGATGGGTTTGGACTGCTTAGCAAGCCAGGGCCAGACAGCCATTTTTGGCATCAGGCAAGGAGGAACAGGCGGCTACTGACTCTACAGCCTAGCCAGAGCTAGCGTGGATTTTAAAAATTTTTTAATTTCACACAACAAAGGGATTTCAAATGTCATCATTTTAATTACATTTTTCTATTTATTTGTGTGTGCCATAGTACATGTGTGGGGTTCGGAGGACAGTCTTCAGGAGTTGGTTCTCTCCTACCATGTAAGTCCTAGAAACTTAACTCAGGCTTGATGGTAAGTGCTTTTACCCACTAAGCCGTCTCGCCAGACACTGTCATAGTTTTAAAAACATTTAATGAGGAAATTAGGACGCATTTTAATATGCTGAACTCAGGACAGTATGGTCTTATAGCATGGCCATGGTCTATGGGAGTCCTATAACTATCCAGCTGCCCTCGCGGTCTTTCCCTACATTCTTGAGTACGTATATGATGCTTCCAATGAGAGATGAGGTTAGTTGGTGTTGGGACAAGGACCACTCGAGGACATTAGTGAGGACAGTAAGCTGAGCTCACCCAGAGCAGGGAATAATATAGTTCCTTTAACTAGCAGGCTAGACAATCTCATAAGTTACAAACAGAGCATTTAGAAGGATCTAGACTTGGGAGTGGGAAAATAAGCCCACGAATGAATGCTGCACAGTATCACTCACACGGAATGATGTGTTAAATACAGAAGACCAACCTGCCTTTGTGTAACTTAACGTCATCTCAGAACGAAGCTTAAGAACATTTACAGAAACACAGAACAAAACAAAACAATCCAGCATCACTTTGCAAACACCACCATTCGCTGTAGCATCTTGCTGTCTGCCATGGTCAAACCCACCATGTTCTTCAACATCCAGGCTGACAGCCAGGGGTAGGGTTAGGGTTGCTGTTGAGAATAGAAACTACAACCCAGGAAAAGGATCTGACAATGCCTTATACAATTGCACAGACACATACCATATCAACAGTCTAGAAGTATAAAAACCTAAATTCACACAAAAACCTGCAAGTAAATATTTGTAACTCCATTTACAACCTCCAAATGTGATAAATAGATGGAATGTTCTTCAGTGGATAAATGGGTACATAGAATGAAGCACCATTTGCTAACTGGGTGGATGGTACTGCTGTCACATATGACATAAACTTAATATCCGTATCTCACTCTGAGTAAAAGAGACCAGGCACCAACTTATGAAGTATTATTCTCAAAAGTACCAAACAAGTAAGGAGACTAGCTCAGGAGCTTCCAGGGTCTAGGTAGGGGAGAACAGCATGGGGGCAGGGGTGAGTCGGCAGTGGTCTTTCCAAGCTTTGGACCCTGAATGCCACAGTGCCAGTGAATTAGTCAACTCATCAGGTGCGACGATGGCTTGGTTGTTAGGTGATCACCATTTTTGGTGTCTTATTAGATCTGAAGCCTATTCTATGGGATGGAGAACCATGGACTTGGCTGAAGGCCTCTGGTCGGGAAAGTCACAGGCCTTAGCAGACAACCACTACCCTGTAAGTGCATACATTGTCAGAATGCCTCCCAAATATTTATATTCACACTCATAGACTCGTGCTGTCCTCAGCCTTGCTCAAAAAAGCTTCTCTTTGCAGTAAGTTGTGGTTAATGCAAAGATTTGTGGCTGGCAAAATGATGAGAACCAGTGATTGCTAAGTGCTCAGCCTTAAGTGGGACACCCACACAGCCTCTCCAATGTGTGGGGAACATTTCGAAAGATGGAGTGGAAAGAATACAAAGGCCAGCTGCTGTGAGTGGGGATGAAAGGATGCCTGGGGAGCAGGGTGGGGCTTGCTTGTTAACTCACAGCAGCTGCAGTGGCCTGCAAGCAGCCTATAAGACTGACTCCTTAGACCTTAAGTCATAGGGTTGGGAGGAGGGTGGTGTCTCATGAGGCCCCACCTACCTCACCCAGGGTGGTGGTAAAGTCACTGATGAGAGAGAGGAAGCCATTGTCTTTAGAGATGTAGCCACAGGCTGGCAAGTTACTTGTGGTTAGGGGAATAGCTTCACACCCATGCTCCTCATAGGAGTGGCCCTAGCTATATGTCGCAGAACGAGACCAAATAAAAAATATGAAAGGGAGCCTGGTGGTGGTGGCGCACACCCTTAATCCCAGCACTTGGGAGGCAGAGGCAGGCGGATTTCTGAGTTCGAGGCCAGCCTGGTCTACAGAGTGAGTTCCAGGACAGCCAGGGTTACACAGAGAAACCCTGTCTCAAAAAAACAAAAAAAAAAAAAAAAAAAAAAAAGGGGGGGGGTGCTGGCAGGAGGAGGAGTGTTTGTTATTATTATTCTTGGGGTTGCTACACTCCCTTGTTGCCTGTAAATATCTGTTAGGGGTTTCTACCCCATTCAGATCATTTTAGTTCTCAAATAAAAGACATAGAAACCTTTAGATTCATAGTAAACTTAAAAGCATTAGAGCTGGGCAGATATACCCTCTATGCTATTTTATCTATTTCCTTGTGGTGATCCCCAGGACATCACTTGCGATGTCCTGCCTGGGCCGCTCCTATTCCATCAGGCTAGCCCTCAAGGCCGAGGGCTCCTGAGCCACCTACCCAATGGTGACTTCCTTCCTTCTTCCTTCCTGACTCTTCCTCAGTCGCCTGCGGTCCTTGCCTGAGACCCCAAACTTGGAAACCTTTGCTCTGCCTCCCTCTCTTCTGCCCAGCCAATCTTTAGTAACCCATCAGGGATAACTTGAGGGGCAAGGTTTACACAACAAAAGCTGGTGTGGGAGAATTCACTAGTCTTGGGGCAACCGATCTTGGGACACAGTAGTTAGCATTTGAATACATAGCAGCACCAGACCAAGCCCCTAGAGAGGAAGGTGATGTGAGGGATGAATGTGACCAGGGTATATTATGTATATGTATGAAATTGTCAAAAAGTAAACATTTTTTTAAAAATGAGTTTGGTAGCTTCTTAAAAGTTAAACACAAACTGAGCAGTGCTGGTGCATGCTCTTGGGAGACAGAGGTAGGCGGATCTCTGAGTTCAAGGCCACCCTGGTCTACAGAGAGAGTTCCAGGAAAGCCAGGGCTACACAGAGAAAGAAACCCTGCCTCGGGAAGCCAAACCAAATCAACAACCAAAGAAACAAAATTATACCTACATGTAGGATAATTGGTCTAGTCATTCCAATTCTAGGAGTGGAGATAAAAACGCTTGCAAACCTTATGCACAATAACTGCTTTATTTCTAGGAGCACCAGAGGGGAAATGACTAGATGTTTGACCACTAGACAAGCAGATAAACTCTCACACTCCCAGTGGGAAAATAAAATAATGCAGCCAGGGTGAACATGGTTTGGTAGTTTCTTACAAAGTTAAACCCTCTGTATGGTTCAGCAATTACATTCCTATGTATTTAAACAAACAACAAAAAACAAACAAGAACAAACAAACAGCCCTTAAGTTTCATATGAAAATCTGTACTTACATATAGCCCATTGTATTAGTAATTCCCTCAAACCAGAGACCACTCAAGGGGACTTCAGTGGGTCAATGGATAACTATAAAAATTACCCCAAGTGTTTGGGCTGGAGAAATGGCTCAGAGGATAAGAAGACTGGCTTCTCTTCCAGAGGTACTGAGTTCAATTCCCAGCAACCACATAGTGGCTTACAACCATCTATCATGAGATCTGGTGTCCTCTTCTGGCCTGCAGGCTGTTTCAGCAGGATACTCCAACACTAGCCATCAGAGTCACTGCTGGAATAACATCATAAGGGATGGGGTAAAAGATGGGAGATGAGAGAAGCAAACAGAAAGACAGGGGAGGGGTAATGAGGGAGGAAAGGGGGAGCAGTGGTGAAAAGAAGAAAATTACTAAATAATTAGGGCTCCAGCTTCAAGCTCCGCAGAACCAACGATCACTGACTGACCTCCTTTGCCTGTACTTTGATCGTGTGGAGCTTTTAGGATTTCCTCGGGAATCATTTGGTTTTCAACAATCTTAATAGAAAATCTCAATTCTCTCCTCACTTTACCCGACTCTCCTGCTGGAAACACATTCCAGGAACTGACCTAGCTCTGTTGTCTGCATCAGAACACCTGACACTGGGAAGGGAAAGGTTGAGGCCTGCAGTCTCCAAAGACTTAGGGGTTCTCCGCCTGAGAAGACCATTTAGCATTCCTGATGGGGTTCGTGGGTACCTGGGGACACCTGGAAGCCCGAGGCAGGGGAGTGACCCACTCAGTGCCTCTACCTGACGAGACGGGAGAAGGCCACGAGAGCCGACCTTGTGAAACTCAGCTTTTGCTCACGCCGGCTTGTGGCTTGGCGTCGCCTTAGTAACTACCACTTCCGGTCCCAACCGGAACTCTAAAAAATCCTTGCTTCCGAAGGTGTGCCCACCCCCGTGTGGGCGGAGAGACGCGGTCCCACCCACCCGGCGACTGATCTGATCCCCGCAGTCCCCCGGGACCAGCGACGTCCCAGAGGACCCACGGGGGAGCCGGCGCAACGCGTGGCTGTGGGTGGGAGCCATGGACGCCTTCATCCGAGTCGCCAACCAAAGCCAGGGCCGGGACCGATTTTTCAGGTGAGTCAGGTGCCTCCGCCCCGGTCTCTTCAGGACCAAGTATTTCTTCTCCGACAAAGAGGTAATAGCCCGGTAAATCGAGGCACGAGGAGGCGGCCAGCTCCCACCGAAGAGCTAAGACCCGTGCCCCTCCTCCCTGTAAACCCAGAGGGGCTGTGCGTGCCAGCCACGTCGGTGTCTCTGGATGTGACAGCCGCCCTTGAGTGCGGATCTCCTAACTTTCCTCAGGAGAGGGAAACTGAGCCCCAGCCGCTCAACATCTTTCCTAGAGATTTCTTTTCCTGAAAACCTTTGGGTTTCTTTTGTATCTAAGGAAACAAAACACCTGTAGTTTGGAGTGCCGGTGAAGTCTTACGGAAAGACAGATTTATCTTCCTTATCTTCATTTTGGTCCAGTCTGCGCCAACTGTTAAAAAGCTGCTTTGTAAACTGTAAAATGTACAATGGACAAAATGTTTGAACGATACCTCCAGAGTACACGGTGTACTTTTGAAATCACCAATGCGTGTTTAAAACTAATCCTACTTCATTTTTTTTTTTTTTTTAAAGAGAAATTTGAATGCTGCTCGATGATCATTTAAATGAAAAGGAAAGGGGAGGGTGAAACATAGGAGTTTTATTTAACAAGTCTTCTCTTCCAGATGTTTAAGTGGTCAACCGCTAATATAAACTAAACATACAAGTAAGAAAAGTCCTAATGGTGAGACTTGAGGAGACCGACTGTACAGAGCCTCCATTGCAGCCCTGTGGAGGAGATACTTTAATATTCTAATTTCACATGTAGGGAAACTGAACCAGGAGGTTAGAAAGAACTAATGTGGCAGAGCCTAAAGATGCAAGTCCAACAGTTGAGTCCAACGACAGCCCGCCTCTTAACTTAGCCATGCTGCCTTTCTGTTTAACCTGATAGATTCTCAGAATGGTTAAATAATATTCATGGTTCATAAAAAATCAACACATATAATTTTAGTGTGTCTAGAATGTACCCTACACTGTCTTTAATTTTAGATATATGAATTCAGCAAAATTTTATTTCCCAACCCTTTTAAGGATCTGTATATAACGGTGAGCAAACAAACACACTAGCGTTCCTAAAATAAAGCCATTTTCAGACCCATATTAGACCAAACCTGAAGAGGAAACTGTGTGACAAGCAGTGTGAGCCTCTGGCCAGAGAGTGAATTCTGTATCCTAGTCTCCCTCTTTCCCTCTTTTTTATTTATTACAAAACTAGCTTGTCATTGTGGAAAATGTACCACTTTGAGAGGATTGATTTATGTATTTTGAGGAAAGTCTTACTGTGTAGATCAGACTGCACCACAGTCCTCTTCTCTCAGTCTTCCAAGTGCTGGAGTTGTAGACAGGTGCCACCAGCCCTGTGCCACAATTTTACTGAGAAGAATATTTAAATCATGCAGGGATGCCAGTGCAGTTTGCAGTTCTAAGACAGTAGGGACCAGCACCTACTGATATTTGTTTGTTTGTTGTTTCTTTTTTTTTTGTTTGCTTGAACAGGGTCTCACTATATAGCCCTGGCTGACCCAGAATTCTCTATGTAGACCAGGGTGCCCCTGACCTCAACAGAGATCTGCCTTCCTCTGCCTCCTGAGTGCTGGGGACAAAGGTGTGCAACACCACACCCAGCCCGGCACCTACTTTTATTAAGTAGGCTGCAGATGCATTTGGATGTCTGTGATTCTAATTTATTTATTGTATTCATCACCATATCATTGTTATCATAGCTGGCATGATAATAATCAATTTACTGAATGTATTACTATGCTGGTGTGTAGTTGGTCCTTAAGTTTTAAAAACTGAACGTTAATATTGGACTCTTCACTTGGTTTTTTGAGTTTGTTTCCTGTCACATAAGTAGTTAGTCAGTTTAAACTATGTGGCAGATTTTCATTTGTTTTAGAAATCTGAAAATCATTCCATATAGGGGCACATAACACATGTGAACCTTTGTGGAGCTGAGAGACATCTCTGTGCATCCTCTCACTTTGAGTCCGTCCATTTTTCTGTGCCAGCAGAGGGCTTTGGGGGAGCTGCACCCCGCATAACTCTGGAGTCCTCTTCCCTAACCTTTGTGTCCCATTCCCTCCACATGCTCACCCTTTGGCCCTCCTGTGCAAGGACTATTGCAGAATGCTGCTTTTGTAAGAGCCTCAGCATGAGAAACCTTCCCAGAAGTTCTGCCTCGGCACGATGCATCTCTTTGCTTTTTGATTTGTTTCTCCTTCCCTTCATGAGTCAAACTTTATTTGGTTTGTAAACCACTTTCCTCGTTTTTTGTTTTTTGTTTTCCATTTCAGAGCCACTCAACACGCATGCATGTTGCTTAGATATTTGTTAGAGTCTAAGGCTGGCAGAGAGGCGGTGGTCATGAAGCTCAAGAGTCTGGAGTCCAGTGTGAGCACTGGCCGTAAATGTAAGTACCTCTCTCGAGGGACAGTGGCTTCCGGTTTGAAATCCTTAGCCTCTGACCCTGGAATTTACAACATGCTTTCAAGGTCTTCATTTCCACTCATCCAAGTCTACAAGGAAGCTGACAGCAGCCCTGCCTGGAGACCCCAGAAGGTTGAATGGTTTGCTGTAGAGTATTCACAGATGTCTCCCTCTTGTTGAATTTGGTGCCATACCATATCTTCCTGCATAGTCATAGCCAGTGGGCACACAGTATGCCAGCTCATATCACATAGTCATAGCCAGTGGGCACACAGTATGCAGCTCACATTGGTTCTCAGAATGTATTGGCAATGCCCAACGTGAGCTTTGGTCTAGCATCAGCCCTTAAGTTCTTTGGAACAGGATAGCCATATCCTAGACCACATGCCTTTTCCTCCTCCTCTCTTGAGGGCTAGGGAGAATCTAAATGAATACACTTTCCTAGACTGTGTGCCCAGGTAGCTTCATGTGAAAGGCGAAGAGTGCAGGCAGGGTTTTCCTGATGAATACACTTTCGTCCTCTTCCTCCTGGGTTGAGTAAGATTTCTGGATGGCTTTGAAGGCCAAGATATGAAATTCTGTCATAAATTCTCTAGAATATCATTGCTGAGGTATCCTTTAGAGTTTCACTGTCTTGAAAGTCCAGAAAGTACTTAATCCCATGTCATCCAGCTGGCTGGTACAAGAGCTGGAACGAGAACCTGAAACTCCAGTTTTGAAACAGCCATTTCATATTCTCTTCTGGAATATGTGGTAAAATAATGTCAAGTACTCTCCTGAGATTGTACGTGTTTGGAGAGTAGCTGCTTCTGGGTGGTTACTAAGCCAAATGACCCATCTCGGGGTGCCCAGTGAAGACCTATGCACGGATAACCACTAATTGACTAATTGCATGCTTACCTGGTTGATTAATTCATTTAGGAGCGCCACGTGACTATCGGTCACTGTAGCCACTCAATCCTACCGTTTCTCTTTGCTCTTCCTCCATAGGCGGGCTAGGTAGTAGTCAGACGATAACGCTGCTTTGCCAAAGGCACCCTTTTGATGATGACACCTTAGTCCCTGTTTAGTTGCTGTGAAGAAACATGATCAAGCCAGCTCTTACATAGGAAAGCATTTAATTGGAGGCTTGCTCACAGCTTCCAGGACTCAGTCCCTTATAATCATCATGGCTGGGAGCATGGCTACAGGGAACATGGTGGCAGGCGGGTGTGCTGCTGGAGAAGTGGCTAAGAGCTATCTATGTCTTGATGGGAGGTGGGGGACAGGGTAGAAAGAAGAGGAAGGGGTGGTATGGGGGTGGACAGATAGACCTGAACTTGGGCCTGGGCTCTTGAAACCTCACCACCGCACTCCCTAGTGACAAACTTCTTCCAGCAAGGCCATACCTCCTAATCCTTCTAATCCTATCAAGGAGTTCCACTCCCTGGTGACTAATGGTCTATTGTTGGGATGAGGAATCATTTTAATTAAACCACCACAAATGGGAAATCAAATGTATAAGAGTGTTGGACCTGGAGGTCATGTTAACTGCTCTTTTCCTTCTGAATCTAGAGGTGAACACACATCCAGGATTAGCCTTGCCTGGAATATACTGGAAATGAATGCTAAGGCACACCTTGGAACAGGGATGATAAGTTGTCAAGGTCACTGTCTTTTGGGCTTTGCAGGATCACTGTAGGGTCCTTTCCTCCGCTAAGACTGAGCTCCAAGTGACGTCAGCTGCTGTGTTCTCGGTCGTTAACTTGCCACAGGACTTCTGCCACCCGTCAAGTACTACTAAAGCGTTAATTCTGTGGGTTCTCTTTACAGGGTTCAGACTAGGCAACGTGCTCCATGCCGTCCAGGCAACTGAGCAGAGCATCCAAGCCACTGACCTGGTGCCCCGCTTATGCCTGACGTTAGCCAACCTGAACCGCGTGGTCTATTACATCTGTGACACTGTCCTCTGGGCGAAGAGTGTGGGTCTTACCTCTGGGATCAACAGAGAGAAATGGCAGATGTGGGCAGCCCGCCACTACT
Organism: Mastomys natalensis; assembly: GCA_021653895.1. Taxonomy (NCBI): domain Eukaryota; kingdom Metazoa; phylum Chordata; class Mammalia; order Rodentia; family Muridae; genus Mastomys; species Mastomys natalensis. The sequence goes on from JAJTUV010001799.1 coordinate 213,501, forward strand.
ACTATTTCCTCTTGCTGAGCCTGGTCCGGGATCTGTATGAAATCTTGCTGCAGATGGGACAGGTTGCACGTGACAGAGCAGAGAGAGAGAGATCTTCCCGGGACCCCCTAAGTACAGCGTGGCTAATGAAGAAAGTGAGTGGCTCCAGTCCTTCCTCCTCCTCCTGTTTCAGTCTCTAAAGCGACATCCTCCCTTGCTCCTGGACACCGTGAAGAACTTGTGTGACATCCTGATCCCTTTGAACCAGCTTGGGATCTACAAGTCCAATCTCGGCGTGGTCGGACTTGGAGGCCTCGTGTCTTCTTTGGCTGGTCTCATCACTGTAATGTACCCTCAGCTGAAACTGAAGGCCCGCTAGGGAGTTTGGAGGCTTTAAGGCTAGCAGTTCAGTGGAACAAACATTAGTTTTTGTCACGATGTCTACTGTGCTTAATTTTTTTTCTAATCATGTGAGCATCTTACCAATCTGTGATGTGAGCAGAGGTAGGACCAGCAGTGGTACATGAAGACTGATACGTTTTTTGTACATGCTGCAGTAACTTCTGAACATTTTCCCTTCAGCTAACATTACTGAGCATCTTTTACGTACATAGTAAGAGCCATGCTGAACAAATAAAGATGGAAAGGAAAGAAATCATAAAAGACCCAAAGAAACTAGAATTACGGATCGTGTTTCATGGGTCCTTGATTTCACACAAGCACATCAGGGCTGGAGCACAGCACTCCTAGCTCTGGTTAAGGTTTCTCCCATCTGTTATTATCCCCTGTCCCCACAGATGTCAGCAGTGGGATGGAGGGGAGCTGGGCTCAGAGCCTCTTAACCTGTTGGCCCCGGTCACTGCTGCAGTTGTGCCCTGACTATGTCCAGAAGTAGACTCGGAAGAGCATCCCCACCTTTGCAGTGGAAGCTGTGTGCACAGGTAGAAGCCTCCCGGTAGTACTATGAGTAAGCAAGAAAGCAGCGGAAGGGACCAGAGGTGAAAGTAGGTGGGAGGTCACTGCTGCCTATTACATAACCCATCACAGATAAGGAAGTTGACAGTACAAAACAAAGCACAGCTTCATTCTGAGTCTTTCCCAGATGATTCCTGTGACCTCCTGACCTTCAGCAGCATTTCCAGGCTCAGAGCCTTTTACCCCTTAACATGTCCCCCACCCCCACCAGGCCTGGAAGTTCAATTGATGGTTTGTGTTCTAGTCTATGAAACACAAAGCAATGTAGGCTCCCCCAGGTTGGTTTTATTTAAAGCTATATAACAGTTTGGGCAATTCCACAGTAATCTTTATCAAAATAAGAGCATTAAAATTTTCCTGTCTATGAATGTAGGAATGTCAGTTTTCTGTGACAAATCCGATTTTCTCAGGACAACTAGGAAGGACAGGAGAAAGAACAGTAGGGCCGGTGGAGAGGACGTGGGGACACCGAGTCAGTGCATTTGCCGGTGCTTGCTCTTCATGGTTCAGTCTTCCTGTCTTGAGCTTGGTTAGTTTAGTGTGTGGAGTGGGAGACACTGGCCAGCAGGTGGGCGTGTGTCAGCACCTATAAAGCCGGGTGTATTTAAGTGTTAATGAGAACTATGCACTAAGTAACTGCTTCCCATGAATGTGAACAAGAGTCTTGAAAAGTGGACTCAGGCCCTTGGCACTCTATTTTTAAAATGATAATGTGCTTTGAAAAAACTTTTTTTGGGGGGGGGGTCATTAAGATAAAGTGGCTAAAACAAGACAAATACCAGCAAATGCGTATTTGTACTGTAACATTAATTATGTCTAATAAATTTCTAGATAAAACCGACTGATGCATCTGTGAATGTGTCTAGATTGGAGTCCGTGGGAGCTCAGGAATGACAAGGAGCAGGCCGGGAGGAAGGCACAGGGACTATGTCGAGGCTCTGGGTTGAGAGGTTCCCTGGCATTGGCTGGCCAGCTTCTTTCTGTAGAAGCCTGCCTGGAGTGCATGGCAGTGTTTTGTAGGTATCTTTTCTGGTACCTTTAGGTCTCACATGTCAGAAAGGTGTTGGGAGGGTGGAGAACTGCCATCTTCTTCTAGAGTCTGTAAACCTCAGTGGGCCCTGCTACCTAGTCCTTGGATCTTTCTCCTCTCTACCTGGGTCCACGTTTGTGAGGGATTTCAAACACCAGAAAGCCCGGAGGGGCTGTGCAGCTGGACTTGTGGCTACTTTTTGAGTTCTTTTCTCTTCCACCCTTTTCCACCCCTCTTCTTCCCTTTCAACCCCAACAGTAGGTAGGAGAGAAAGAAATGCCTGAATAAAGTCTGGGGTAGGAAGAGGGCGACAGTATCGTTAGACTTCTCCCTGCTGATTGGGCGTCGAGTTCCTTGGCAAGTTTGAGCTTCACCTTCAGGGTGTCTACTTTTTCTTCTTGTCTCTTTGCACACGACTACTTTACAAACCACAACCAACCGCAACCAACAGCATCCAAGCATGCGGCAAATCAGTCACCAGCTATAAGCAGTCCTATATCCCCAAACCTGGGAATTAAAATGAAAACATTCCCATACTACTTCTGTGTTTTTTAAAGAAACCAACATTGTCAACTACAGGGCTGCACAGGGCAGCACACTGACAGTTTGAGCATTGCTGCCGAGCACTGACACAGCAAGCTATGGGTGGCTGCTTGGCTTGGGGACCCACCTGTGCACAGAATGGCTGAGATCCCTGCTCTCCTGTAGTGGAAGGAGGGGAGCAGCATGAGATTGCCCATCTCTGCCCATCCCCCTGTGGTGTTGGAGAACTGCCTCTCACCCTCACCGTTAGGATTTGCCTGGCTCTTTCCCCTGTCACCTTTCACCCACATCCTAGAATCCGTACAGAAGCAGCCAAAGAACCAGCTTTGTCAGCAGTGCTTTCAGGCACAGAGCCCTATATCCTCTCTGGCCCAAAGCCACAGCCGGGGAAAGCAGACTGCCCTTTAGCCTGGGCTGTGTCCAGATGCAAGCCTCCCAGGTCGCTGCTCCTGAACCTTGAAGCAAAAGCAGAGGCCACTTTACACGCTTCCCTCCTTCTCCACTGCTGTCTTACAGCCCAAAAGCTCAGGTTAATAAGTATCAAATGCTTCACATATTTATCACCTCTTTTGGAAGCTCCTTGCTCCACACCCTTCTCTTTCCTGGCATCTTGTTCCCTGTTTCATTATACTGAAGATAAAATTTACTACCAAGGATCTCTCTGTAGCTGTTTCTCACATCCTTATCGTTTATTACATTTATGCATGCATTTGGGGGGGGGTGTGCATGTGTGCCTGCACACTTGGGCACACACAACACATTCTTATACATGTGCTCAAACGTCACAACATGCATATGGAGGTCAGAGGACATCTTACCAGGGTCAGTTCTCTCCTCCAACTCTATGGGACCCAGGGATCGAATTCAAGTGTTGGGCTTGGTAGCAATCACCTTGACCTGCTGAGCCATTTTGGTGACCCTACCCAGTGCCTTTCTATCCTGTTACCCACACTAACAACTTAATAGACTCAACAACATGCACATCTGCTAAGTAGTAACAACAGTGTTTTCCTCTTATTCATTAAGAGGCCCTTTCTAGTCTGTCTAAAGACATGGTGGCGACACCGGTTGGCACCACAGTGTTCCATCAACTGTAATCAGGAACTAAAATTTGAGGTTGGGCTTGAGTCCCTGTTGAGGAAGGAATAGCAATGGATAGCTCTTGGCTGTTTAGGTGCCATTGGTTGACAAAAACAACCAACCAACCAACCAGACAAACAAACCCAGCTTGTCAACACCTTTACTTGTCCAGACTTAGGTGAAGAAAGCAGATAGTTCTCCTTCTTGTTCTGGTGGCATCTCAGGCTAAGTAAAGTTTCATCCCTCCTTCCCTCTCCTCCCTCTGCCTTCTTCCCTTCTCTCTCTCCTCTCTCTCTCTCTCTTTCTGTCCCTCCCTCTCTTGCTCCCTCCATTCATGCCTCCTTCCATCTTTCCTTTCCTCAGTGCTGAAGATCAAAACCAGGGCCTTCAACATGTGAGGCAAGCCAGCACTCTGGCATGGATCTCTGCCCTCATCCCCTAGCTCTCTGAGACACAAGCTTGCAATTTATATTTAGCTCAGGCTACCCTCAAATTGTCAATTTCATCTCAGCCTCCTGAGTTCTGGGATTACTAGCATGTGTCACAACATCCAGCTTCAAAATATTTTCTTTAACTCTGGAGGTTTACAGAGGATGAAACTACTCCCTCAGAGCCCAGGTTGCTAAAAACTCAACTCTCACCACTCTATCTTGTCTTTTTTTTTTTTTTTTCAGGTAATTAGTCTTGATAGTCGTAGACTAATACATTAAGGTGAACCCTATCCCTGTATGGGTTTGAACCATGCTGTTCAATAGTCATCCTTGCTAGCAAAAAAGAAAGAATGGGGTAATGTTTGAATATTGTCCCATAGAAACTTCACAGGAAAGGGACCAAAGAGTATGGAATTACATGTAACTTTTGGAGTTTAGGAATTTAATGAAACACATCGCAGTAGCTTCTTTATTGAAAGCAAGTTTTATCAATTGAAAGCCAGAAATATTCTGGAATATCATCTCTGGGCTCTGACAAATGAGCCCTTCCTCTCTGAGAACCGCCTCTTTGTTGGCTAAGCATCCCCCATAGAAGTTAGGATGAGCCCAGGGACACCCTGAGTCAGACAGCTACGGCAATGGGCCGGCCCAGCTTTCTCTTCCTCTTTGCCCTCCTCTAGCTGGGAGGTCTGAGAGGCATTGCCCAAGATTCCCTGGAGTGGCTGCAAGTGTTTCTGAGGAGGAGACCTTCCACCGCTGGGTTGTCCGAGACTGAGGTGGCTGTCAGCTGCTGTGAGTGTGGGGTCCTTGGGTGTCTGCCTTACCTGGCTGCTTTCTCGGTGTTAAAGGCAAGGATCTGGGAGAAAGAGCATCTGGGGAAATTATCAAGGGATGCAGAGACCTGCAGGGAGACCCCCGAGGAAAAGAATGAAAGACCACAGGCACAGAAGGCCTGTTGGCTTACCCAGAAGACAGCTCTTTGAGAGAAGGCTTAACCTAGCTGGCAATAGAGGGAAACAGGAATCAACTAGAATTTTGTCCTGAAGAAAAGACTAAACTCTACCCAACACTCATTCTTTAGTCTCTTTCAGTCTCTCCTTTAGAAACCCAAGATTTTGTCCTAAAGTGTTTCTTTCATCTCATTATCTTTATCTGATTACCGACATTTTCATTTATCATGAGCCCTTTAAAAAAAAAAACATTAATTTTGAGCTGACTGCGGAGGTCATTTTGAGCAGATAGGAGACTCGTTGTGTTGGGACTCCCAGGAGCAGCCTCTCCTTTGTGACATTCACCCTCCAGCCTAGGCCAGCTGAGCTCCCGATGGCTAGAGGGTGGCTGTGAGAGGCAGGGAGGGAGTCTGTGGAATACAAGCCTGTGGGCTTCTGATGGATCTGGGATTCTGCTTTGTAGCGTGGAGAGTAAGGATGTCAGCGAACAAGGGCCCAACCCTGCTGGATGGAGACCTCCCTGTAAGTGACCTGGGCTCCTGTGAGGTGGGGAATGGGCGACCAAGAGGGGAGGGATGAACAGACAAGAGCAAGATGTCTACCTTGGGTTCTGAACTCACTGTTTGACTGTTTTTCCTGTCCTTGCCACCTTTCACAGGGGTATTTGGGAGAACTGGGGGGGGGGGGAGATGGCTATAGAGGTCTAAGAGCTGTGGAGAAAAGGATAGGAATGCTGGCTGGGGCCTCGGGAGAGTCAGAGGGAGAGAAACCACCTGGTCCTAGACTCAGAGGCACAAGTCCACCACCTAGAAGAATGTGTATGCCCTACAGAGCCCATGCATTCTGTGGCTTTGGCTTCAGCCTGTGACCCTCATCTGCAGCACAAAGCCTGTGCTGCCATGCATGGGAATGGATTGAGAGTTTAGTGTGTCCAGTGTTTAGCTCTGGCTCTGTTTTCACCATGATTTTGAGTAATTCTGATACTTTTGTGTGTCCTTGACATCTTTTGCCAAGGCCTCTCTGGTCTGGACCCAGTTCAGATAGTGAAATCCAGACGAATGACCCTGGAGGAGATGAAACTCATTCCAAATCAGGCTTTAACTAAGCTCTGTAATAGGGGCTACTACCTTGTTTTGTACTAAATCATGAGAGAGGTGTCAATGGGTCACAAGAAACTTTAAACCTTCTAACTAATGATTAGTGGCTTCTTCCATTTCTGGCTCATTTCTCCTTTAGCTTTGTCGGAAACAACCCTTGAATGCTCTGCCCAAAACATTAAAGAGGGTGTTTCCTCTTGTAGTCAGAATCCCTTTCTCCCTCTGATATCTGACTCACTTGCAGGATGAAAAGCTAAAATCCTGTGGCCTGCTTTGTCCGGAGCCCAGGCGGGTCTCCTTGATGGCTCTGTTAACGCAACCTCCTGCAAGCAGAGCAAGTCACAGGGAGCATCTACAGTGAACTACAGTGAAGACTGAGAGAGCTCAAGGCACCCGACCAGTATCCTGGAGCATTAGAGCCGCCACTGAATGTAGCTTCCTACCCCATGATGAAAATCGCTCTCTCACTCACAAATTGGGCTTTTTCTACTTTCTAAAGTTTAATTATGCAAGTATTGACAAAGCAAAATGTTTTGATAAAAGTATGGCATCTGAATAAGAAGAGATGACCCCAGGACACCCCACAGGTCCAGGCTCACTGGACTGCCAACTTAAACATGGAGTGTCGTATTTTAAGAAAGGCCATGTCAAATTTTAGAGTGTCAAGAGGAAAGGATCACAGGTCCATGGAGTGACCAACCCATTTATAAACTAAGATAAGAACTGGCCAGGCAGTGGTGGTGCATGCCTTTAATCCCAGCACTTGAGAAGCAGAGGCAGACAGATAGATCTCTGTGAGTTTGACGCCAACCTGGTCTATATAGTGAATTCCAGGACAGCCAGAGCTATATCGTGAGACTCTGTATCAAAAAAAAAAAAAAAAAAAAAGAAGACAGAAAGAGAGAGACAGAGCCCTTTTTTTTTTTATTTTTTTGAGACAGGGTTTTCTCGTGTAGCCCGGCTGTCCTGGAACTCACTCTGTAGACCAGGCTGGCCTTGAAGTCAGAAATCCGCCTGCTCTGCCTCCCAAGTGCTGGGATTAAAAGCGTGCACCACCACCGCCCGGCCTTAAATAAATCTCTCCTCCCCCCCCCCCCCATCGATTGATGGGCAGGTAGGGATGGGATTCGAACCAGGAGAGACTGGGTCAGAACGACTCCAGAGCTCGGAGACTAGAGCAGTGCGCCACCGCTGGCTGGCTGAGAGAGAGCCCTTAACTTACATATTTTATAAGGTGCAGCCCCATGTGTGGCTTGTTTCTCCAGGGTTAGGCTTTCAGACAAGTACTGGGGACTAGAGGCCATTCTACTGGGAGAAAGGAGACATATACACATAATCAGGGCAGGGTGGCAGAGAAGCCCAAGGACAGACACAACCATGATGGAGGAGAGTCAAAAGTTGGCCCTAGTGACACATGACACATGCTTGTAATCCCAGCACTGGGAGATGGAGTCAGTAGGGTTAGAAGCTCCAGCTCATCCTCAACTCTACAGCAAGTTCAAACCCATCCAGGGGTACATGAGATGTACATCGCCTGTCTCACAGAGATGGTGATAGAGAATAATATTCTATCAAGTCCAAAGGGATGTGGGAGTGGAGGAGAGCCTATTTGGCAGTGGTGTCCAGCATCCATAGACATGGGTCCAGCATCTCAGAAAGAACATGAAAATGTTTAGATGAAGATACTGGTTGAAGGTGGACTAAAACTCCCAAGCATTAACTTTCTCTCTGTAGTCAGTCTACGAGGGATGAGCTGGGAGTGGGGATGGGATTTGGCTTGGTTCCCAGAGAACACAGATCGCCTGAGGACTTCTCAAGAGTATAGGTGGTGACCAGGAAGGCGGGGCAGGCTGGGTCCCATTTTCCCTGTGGGCTTCCTCATGTTCTCAAGAATGGGCCATTTGGAGATACCTTGCTTCCCTTAGACCTAGGTTGGCCTCACCAATGACATGCATGATCCTAGCAAGGGTCAGCTCTCGAGGAAGTTGATTGGGGTAGGAGCATCTGACTTTCTTTGCTGACAGGAGCAGGAGAATGTGCTCCAGAGAGTCCTTCAGCTGCCTGTGGTGAGCGGGACCTGCGAGTGCTTCCAGAAGACCTACAACAGCACCAAAGAAGCCCACCCCCTGGTGGCCTCTGTGTGCAATGCTTATGAGAAGGGTGTACAGGGTGCCAGCAACCTGGCCGCCTGGAGCATGGAGCCAGTGGTCCGCCGGCTGTCCACCCAGTGTGAGTCCTCATAGAACTCCATGGCATCCAGCCTGTCCAATGATACTTTCTGCACGTCTGCCTGTCTGTTTGTCGGTCTGTCTGATCATCTCACAGTTCGTTTGTCCACTCCCATGACTGCTTCCCTTGTTTGCCTATATCCAACTTCCTGGTCATCTCTTCTACAGACATGTGCCTATACTTGCCTCAGCCGTAGCCCAGCCTATAAAGAATGTCCGGGAGTCGGGCGGGGCTGGGGGAGGGTAGGCAACTCTCTGTGAGCAGCGGTGAGAGTAGGGCCAGTGGCAGGACATTTAGCCACCCCCAACTCCAAATGCAACAGAAGCAGCAGTATCACAAACCAGCAAAATCTCGTAGGAAAACTGGCCTTGCAATACTGAAGGCTTAAGGAGACAGCCCACTCACCCAGCTGCTGCTGATACTGGCTCTGGACAGGTGGGGGCAGCAGAGAGCTACTGGTGGCAGAAACAAGGGTCCATCCAGGTGAGCCTTACCAGGCTCGCTCCATCTCCATTATTCTGCCTCTATCTCAAAGTATGGTGGTCTCTAAGACTCAGCATTTGGCAGGGCTGGGGGAACTCTTAGCAGCACTGAGAAATCTAGCATCTTCTACCATCCTGTTAGAGGCTTGCGGGTTGTGAGAATTCTACCCAGCAACCAGGCAAGGAAGACTTAAAGGCTCCACTTAAAATCTGTAGTCACGTAGATGGCCCTGGTTGAATTCTGTGAGCGATAAAACAAAATGACGAGAACATGAGAAACGAACATGGAGATTGACAAGAGTGGGAGAGCAATTGAGAAGACCCAGGGATAAGAGTGAGAAAATGCACCATATGCGTACATAAAGTTGTCCAAGGAAAAATACATTCAATTACTGATAACAAGATAATAAAAATGTATCAGGTCCTAGGCTAGCCCTCCTGGAAGCCCTCATTCTGTTCAATCAGAAGACAGCCAAGTCCTCTGGGCTCTTTGTTACTTGAAAGAAACATGAAAGAGCATCTATAAATACCCTTTGAATCTGTGCCTTCCATGACCTTGACCACAAAGCCTGCGCTCTCAGCAGACCGTGGGCAGTCTCCCGTCTGCATCCTCTGTGGCTTGTCCCACTCCCCAAGGGCAACTTCTTTCTCCTCCCTGTCAGCTTTCAGCCATCCTGACAGTTGGGGGTTAAAGCTGGTTCTAGGGAGCGGCTCTGGCTGTGAATTCATCATCTCCAGGACTAAGCGAACCTGGTCTCACTGAGGCGAGTGCAAAGGCCCCGGCGCCACCTTCCTCACGTCCACATGGATTCCATAACCCCGAACAGAGAGGCGGGGAGGGAAGAGAAAAGCTCTTGGTGGTAATTCATAGAGCAGCCATCACTCCCGCTACAGGTTTGCCTATCCAGCCGCAGAACCAGAGCCCGATGGTTCTGACTCCTGACAGGAGGGGGCAGCAGAGAGCTACTACCCAGGACCCTAGAGCTTAAGGACTAGAAAGTCTTACCAGACCGAAGGCATTGCTAAAGCCATGTGCTGGGCAGGTGGAAGTGCGAGGCCTTGAGCACAGGTCCCACTGACTCCAAAATGACCCTGCTCTCAAGGAATCGTAAGTACATGAGGGCTAAATATAGCAAAGAATCTTTGGTCCCCAAATGCCCTGAAAGCAGCAGGGCTAGAATCTGTGGGCCCCATTGTACTTTCTTTGAGACGGAAGCCACTATTAGTCCCTCCGGTGCAGGCAGGGATCACCCCAGTGTGGCCCTTCCCTTTCAGTCACAGCTGCCAATGAGTTGGCCTGCAGAGGCCTGGACCACCTGGAGGAAAAGATCCCAGCGCTTCAATACCCTCCAGAAAAGGTGAGTCCTCCCTCTTCCCTGGTGCTCCCTATACTCTGTTGGGACCTCCTTTCATGGAGGAGAGCAGCTGACAGTCTGGCTGTGCAACTTTCTGTGTTCATGGGGATGAGTAGAGACGCCTCTTCTTCCTGTGGGGCCAGGTAGAGTCGGGGTGTCTGGGATAACAGGTATATGCCTCGGACAAGCTCAGATAGACACTTTTATGGTCCTCAAACGGAAGGAAGGGCTAACCTCAACATGACCCTTCCATAATTGCACACCTTTCTGATACTGTGGCCCTGGGATCTGAGACTCTGTGTGCTTGCACAAGGCTACTTGTTGACAACAGCTACCTAAGAGCTTGGGTCCCACTCAATGAGATCTCAGGATTACGCACATGGCCTTGAGATTCAACCTTTTAAGGACCACGAGACTAAAGAAGTTACTTCCCCTGGGCACACCTTCATCTACCTTTATCCAGTGCTGGCTTCAGTAAGGCCTATGACCTCCTGTGTTTTACTGGGCAACCACCAATCTTTCTTACAAACCTCCCCTGCTTCCTGCCCTTGCCAACAGCCACAGCACGGGCTTCATAGAGTCCTCGTGGGTTATCCTTGGTGATGGACTTTGCTACCCACACTGTGCAGATGAGGTGAAGGCCACTAGGGGCAAGCCTGCTAGTCACCTGCTCTCTGGTGCTCCAGACAGTCAACTTGTCTTTGCCAGAGAGGTGCTCCCAGGGTCTCAGGAGGAAGAAGGCTAACTGCTCCACTGTAAAACTTGGACCAATCAGTGTGAACAGTATGTGAGGGAAAGACAGAGGAACGAGGGTAGGGCTTCAGAAGAGGGGGTGCCTTGTGTAAATGTGAATGAAGTCATCAGGACAGGTGCCAACAGGCAAGGCTTTGGCTTTGGGGCTGTCCTCTAAGGCCAGATCTTCAGGTAGTGTGGAGAAGCCAGGAGACCCAGGTAGCTAGCACAGCAAAGGTGGGGGTCTTCTCCTCCCACATATTATTGCTGGTCCCCTGAGTCCTATTGTTATTGTTATTATTATCATCATTGTCATCATCATCATCATTATCATTATTATTATGTATTTATCTTTGGGTTTTTGAGACAGAGCCTTATAATGTAGCCCAGGCTGGTCTGGAACTCACTATGTAGCCAAAGGTAGCACTAACTCTCAGTGACCCTTTTGTGCCAGTCTCCAGTCCTTACATTACAGGTGTGTGCTGCCATGCCTGGCCCTGGGCCTTTAAATGGGGCCCTCCAGGGAGCTGCTGGGCTCAGGGCTTGTGAGGGATCCCACATAGCTGACCATCTCCCAACACTCCTCAGATCGCCTCTGAACTGAAGGGCACTATCTCTACCCGCCTTCGAAGCGCCAGGAACAGCATCAGTGTGCCCATTGCAAGCACTTCTGACAAGGTTCTGGGGGCCACTCTGGCCGGCTGCGAGCTTGCCTTGGGGATGGCCAAAGAGACAGCAGAATATGCCGCCAACACCCGAGTCGGCCGACTGGCCTCTGGAGGGGCTGATCTGGCTCTGGGAAGCATCGAGAAGGTGGTAGAGTTCCTCCTGCCACCAGACAAGGCAGAGTCAGGTATCTGCTGTTCAGACTGGCTGGCTTCCCTGGGAGCCGCTGGCTGCTCAGCCCCTGAGGATCAGTGGGAGTTACAGGTCTTATTGGCCCTGCTCTGGGATAGGGAATGTCCCTCAGAATCTTCAGAGGATTCCCAGGCTTGAGTTCCCCCATCCCAAATCTAAGAGCTTGGCATTGGCTATCACCAATGGGGTCATGGTTTTCCAGCCCAAGGTCCATTTCTTATTTTGTTTTCTGTTTTTTGTTTTTTTGTTTTTTTTTCCAAAATGTTATATGTATGAGTGTTTTGCCTGCATGTACTCTGTGTATATGTGTGTGTGTGTGTGTGTGTGTGTGTGTGAGAGAGAGAGAGAGAGAGAGAGAGAGAGAGAGAGAGAGAGAGAGAGAAGGGGAGAGAGACTGCTACCTGCAAAAACCAGAGGAGGGCTATAGATCCCCTGGAACTGGAGTTACAGAAGGTTGAGGGCCACCATATTGGTGCTGAGAATTCAACTCAAATCCTCCACAAGAGTGACAAGTGCTGAGCAGTCTCTCCAGGCCCCTCAGGCCCTCTTTGATCTGTTTCCTCCCATCTTGTTATCTAGCCCCTTCTTCTGGAAGGCAGAAGACCCAGAAGGCTCCCAAGGCCAAACCAAGCCTCGTGAGGAGGGTCAGCACCCTGGCCAACACTCTTTCTCGACACACCATGCAGACCACAGCGTGGGCCCTGAAGCAGGGCCACTCTCTGGCCATGTGGATCCCGGGTGTGGCACCCCTGGTGAGTGTCTGCTCTGAGTTCTGCCTGGCCCTGCTCTGTGGCTTTCCTGGTCCCTTCTGTCTTGGAAACATCCTTCAAGCTGGACTGGTACTGTAGACATAAAACAAGGGGTCCTAAGAGGATGTGGGCTAGTTTGTCTAGGCCATGGAAGAAGAAAAAGGGCATAAGGCAAACTGAGGGGTGGCCCTCCCCCATCATCTTCCCTCGGAGTGGCTCTGACCCCAGCCTTTATGACCCTGTGTGGGCCTCTTACGTGGGCCTTCCCACCACCGTTTGCTATTAAAACAGTAGATGTGTCACTCACAAACAAACAAAAATCATAAAACCTGTTCTGTGGACGAGAGACCCACTGACCGGCATCCCTGACTATGCAGACTCCAGTCCTCCCTTCTAGGGTTTTTAGCTTCCCCAGTACATTCGGGCAAAGCTGCTTCTCTATTCAGCTCGATACAGTTAGGATGACTTTTTTTTTTTTTTTTAATTAAGAACTTAGTGAGAAACTAAATTGAAAAAAAAAAAGGAAAGAAAAAGCAAGGGGGGAAAAAGCAATATTAAAGTCAGGTGTGTTAGGACATAATAGTAATCTCCACAGTTGGGAGGCGGAGGCAGGAGGATTTCTTCAAGTTTGAGACCAATCCTGTCTATACAACAAGTTCCAGACCACACAGAGCTGAATGGTGAGATGTCATTTCAAAAGACAACAACAAAAGATCCCCCACAAATAAACAGAAAACCAGAAACAAATAACAAAATTAGAACTCAGAGGTGGGTCTAGCCTGGGCATACATGAGACCAAATATCCACAGCATTTCAAGAAGAGAAAACCTGGAAGTCAGCAGGAAAGAACGACTGCTTTTCAGTCGTGAGAAAGGTCCTTTTTACTTTCATTATCTTTTAAACTTTCATTGATTGATTTGGTTTTTTGAGATAAGGTCTGATTCTGTAGCCCAGGTTAGCCTTGAATTTGGGGCAATCCTCTTGGCTTAACCTTCCGAGTGTTGGGATTACAAGTGTTTCCCATCACATCCAGATGTGAGTGGTTCTCTTTTTAAATTTTTGTTTTATTTATTATTACTCCATGTGTCATCTCCTCCACTCTTTCTGAGATATGGGTGGATGTATGTCATGGGGGCACGAGTGCCAAGGTCAAAAACAACTCTCCGGAGTTTGTTCTCTGAAGAAACCAGGAGTGTCACTTCAAGTTTATGGCCTAGCCTGATCAACATAGTGAGTTCCAGCCAGCCAGGGTTACTTAGTGAAACTTTGTTTCCATAGATAAAAGTAAAGATAAGTAAGTAAATCAATGGGCACAGAGGTTGGGGATGTGCTCCAGTTTTGCATGGAAGGGCCCTGGCTTCCACCCCAACACTAAAAAGGAGAGACAGTAGGCAGAAAGTGTCTACGCTGTAGAAGTCAGAAGGGGGCCACAGACGGGGCCACAGACTGAGGACACTCAGGAGAGTCACGTGTGGTTTAGAAATAGTTTCTGTCTTGATCTGCTCTGGTTACATACAGTGTGCTTACAAGAACTCACAGAGCTCTATGCTAGTGACATGGTGGTTCACAACCACCCATAACTCCAGTTCAAGGGAATCTGATGTTCTCTCCTGACTTCCGTGGGTACCAGCACACAGGTGGTTCACATGCATACACATATAATGAAATTAAAAAAATTTTTTTTTGTTTTGTTTTGGTTTTGGTTTTTTTGGTTTTTTCGAGACAGGGTTTCTCTGGATAGCCCTGGCTGTCCTGGAACTCATTCTGTAGACCAGGCTGGCCTCGAACTCAGAAATCTGCCTGCCTCTGCCTCCCAAGTGCTGGGATTAAAGGCGTGCGCCACCACCGCCCGGCTAAAATATTTTTTTTTAAAAAACCTTGTGGGGCCGGGCAGTGGTGGCACACGCCTTTAATCCCAGCACTTGGGAGGCAGAGGCAGAGGCAGGCGGATTTCTGAGTTCGAGGCCAGCCTGGTCTACAAAGTGAGTTCCAGGACAGCCAGGGCTACACAGAGAGACCCTGTCTCGAAAAACAAAACAAAAACAAAAAATAAAAATAAAAAAAACCTTGTGGGGCCAGTCTCTGCCCACCACCCTACCCTGCTCCTGTGACAAGGGTTTTTCACCCTAGAGGGGTCTGCTGAGCAGCTGTCTGTGGCTGTCCCCCCTCAGAGCAGCCTGGCCCAGTGGGGTGCATCAGCAGCCATGCAGGTGGTGTCCCGGCGGCAGAGTGAGGTGAGGGTGCCCTGGCTGCACAAGATGGCAGCCTCCCAGGATGTGAACCATGATGACCAGACGGACACAGAGGCAGAGGAGACAGACGAGGAGGAGGAAGAAGAAGAATCAGAGGACGAGGAGACCGTGCCCGGAGAGGTGACAAAGAGAGAGAGCCCAAGGCCTCACAGCCCATGTGGGGTGTGAGAAGGAGGGGAATGGGGTAGGACAAAGGACCCTGTCCCCAAGTCACCCCCAAACCCACAGCCACAAAGTATCACTATGTCACTCAATGGGCATCACAATATCAATAAAAGTAGGCAGGGAAGGGGTTGTTGCTCTATTTTGCAGAGGAAGAGACGGGTTCAGAGAGAGGAGGTAACATGACCAGAGCCACTTCCTACAGCTAGGGACACACCTAGTCTTAGATGTCTTAGATTTTTGTCTGTCTGTCTCCCTCCCTCCCTCCCTCCCTCCCTCCCTCCCTCTTTCCCTCCCTCCCTCTTTCCCTCTCATCCTCCCTCCCTCCCTCCCTCCCTCCCTCCCTCCTCCCTCCCTCTTTCCCTCCCTCCCTCCCTCCCTTCCTTCCTACCTTCCTTCCTTCCTTCTTGTTTCTTTCATGTCTACATTTCTTCTCTAGCTGAGGTGATTGGTTGGGAAAGGGTCAGAGGAGCTGATATAGGGCAGGGGCTAACGGTTCTCTGGCCCACAGGTAACAGCCCTGCCCAACCCGAGAGGCCTCCTGGGTGGTGTGGTACACACCATGCAGAAGACTCTCCGGAACACCATCTCAGCAGTGACATGGGCACCTGCGGCTGTGCTGGGCACGGTGGGAAGGATCCTGCACCTCACACCAGCCCAGGCTGTCTCCTCCACCAAAGGGAGGGCCATGTCCCTATCTGATGCCCTGAAGGGTGTTACGGATAACGTGGTAGACACTGTGGTACACTATGTGCCGGTGAGTCCTGCCCCAGGGCCACCTTCTGACTCCCAAGGTGGATTTGACTGATGTAGACCCTCCTTTCATCCAGTCCCTGGAGACCCTTCTCCAATCCTCAGCGCTCAGAACCTTCTTATGCACTGATCTTTCCCAGTACAGATGTTCACAGCCCTGGCTTCAGATTCCCCACCCCCGCCGTACCCCCTGCCTTGTGCCTCCCACTTGATGATAGAATCATTTGTTTGTGTGTCCCTAAGTGGCTCAGATTCTGGAGGAAGGGCCTTGGTAGGTTTACATGCCGCCGTCCAATAGGCTTTCAGGGCACCGTCAACATTAGGCTATGCATCTGGGGACGGCAGCTGGCCCTAGGTCAATTCTATCACCAACAGGGGAAAAAAAGAAAAGCCAAGGGACACTAATGCTGTCCTTTTGGGAGCCCTTGAGACCCTCTCCAATGGAAGTTACAGGTTGAGCAGGCTAAAGGAGAGCTTGGTGTAACAGGTGACCCTAGATCTGGCTAGGGGAAAGGTTACTCAGTCGTTGCTACTAAGAGCTTGGCAGTCAAGCTTACTTATATTTGGTCCCAAACATATGGAAACTGGAGAGGTGGCACTTTTCAAGGATGGGGACTCCTCACTCCACTAGAGGCGATCAGAGACCTTAGAACTCCAGGAGTCTCCCGGATCCCTACCCCCCCCCCATCCTAATGGCCTACACCCCAGTCTGTGTCCCTGTGATAGCAGCCCCCCACCCCCCGGGAGAACTAGGCCAAAGGTCACAGAAAGGGCGGTGACTCCTAGGAGAGGGATCCCTAACAAGGGTGCCCGGATGTCAGCTTCCCAGGCTGTCCTTGATGGAGCCCGAGAGTGAATTCCGAGACATCGACAACCCTCCAGCAGAGGCAGAGCGCAAGGGGTCCGGGGCGCGTCCAGCCAGCCCGGAGTCCACGCCGCGCCCGGGCCAGCCCCGCGGCAGCTTGCGCAGCGTGCGGGGTCTCAGTGCGCCCTCCTGCCCGGGCCTGGACGACAAAACCGAGACGTCAGCGCGTCCCGGCTTCCTGGCTATGCCCAGGGAGAAGCCTGCGCGCAGGGTCAGCGACAGCTTCTTCCGGCCCAGCGTCATGGAGCCCATCCTGGGCCGCGCGCAGTACAACCAGCTGCGCAAGAAGAGTTGAGCAGTCTGAGCCTCTGCTCGCCCCGGCGCCACCCCACAGGAAGGTCGCTTCTTCCCAAGGGTGGCCTCTTAGGAGCCCGAGTCACAACCCCAAGATGCTCTCAAGGAACACATCATTTCTAAAGCTTCCTTTGGGGGCTTGACCATCAGAACCAGTATTTAAGGGGCACCAGAGCAGCGGTTGACTCTCTTCTCTCTCATGAGCAGAATCTCTTATGACTTAAAAAAAAAAAAAAAAAAAAAACCTATAAAAGCAATTGCTTAATTGGATTTCTCACTTCTTTAACAAAACTTGTTGCCAAGTGACACCTGACTAGTTCTAAAATTCCCTTCTCTGTGGACATGTATTTATTGCCAAAAGTAGTGGGTCAGTTGACAGTTCCTTTTCTTTCCTTTTCCTCTTGTCTTTCTTCTCCCTCTATTCCTCTTTCCTCCCCCTCCTCCCCTTCCTCTCCTCCTCATTCTCCTTTTCCCCCTCTCCCTCCTCTCCTCTCTCTCCCTCCTCTCCTCTCCCTCCTCTCCCTCCTCCTCCTCCCCACCTCCTCCTCCTCCTTTTCCCCCTTTATCAATAGTGTCTCCCTATATAGTCCAGGCTGGTTCCATTTCCAGTGCTAGATGATCCTCTCTCTGGCCAGCTCCCTCTGAATGTCAGGAATTCTCAGTGCATTTTTATCGCTGAGCTGTGACATCCTCTGATTACCTAGCTCTCGGCACACTGCTTTGAAAGAACAGCTGAGGTTCGAGGTCTTGACAGTTTATTTAGATAACAGCTCCGGTTTCTGAGTCTCTCTCCCCTACACAGGTGGAGCCTCTGGCCTGTCCTCTGTAGCACCAGCTTTTTCACAACTGCTTTTCCATGTCATCACTCCTGCCTGTGTGGTCACCCTGGAAGGCTGAAACACCAGATGCTGGGAATCAGCAGTGGTCGCCTTTTGCTTAATACAGTGTCTATTATATAAAGCACATATCCTTAGCCACTGTTCATTCCAAATCCCATTTCTGGAAATACCAATACTTGTTCAATCTAGAAAATTCATAATATATACTTCTAACGTTTAAACATTACAATGTGTGTGTATGTTTTCCTTTATGGATTTCTTGGTTCTCTTCCATAAAAACAGCCACAGTTTGGTGTATTCTTCCAGCTTATACACTGCTTAGGCAAGCATGTGTGTATAAATCCCTATCTTTGCTTAGATCCTCTGCAAGAGTAATGAGTGCTCTTAACCTCTGAGCCTTCTCTCCAGCTTCTCAACTGGACATCTTATCCATGGTTTTGTACCAGTATCAGAAGCCCTACTTGCTCTTTTGAATGATAATCCATAATATGAATTTAATATGGATAATTTGGTGTGATTGCCTTCCTAAGAATGAACTTTTAGGTTGTTTCCTTTTCCCCCTACTGTAAACATCAAGCCTGGGAAGCAGCTCATTGGTAGAACATATGCTTAACATGTGCAGAGCCCTGGGTTTGATGCCCAGCAACACACACACAAAGTCTTATGAGTGTGTGTGTGGACAAATTGTAACCTGTAACTATGATATTCTTGATGAAATACATAATTTGCGATACCAATATTCCAGGTAACTTTTAAAGGAAACTCTATTTTATTCAGTTATTGTTATCTTAGAAATGTACATAAACCATCAGGACACACCTGTCATTTAGATATCCATATACACACTAGACCCTATTAGAATTTCTCAGACTCATGAGTACCTTCTTGGCCCCTGCTATCTGGTACAGTATGGTTGACCCCTGGGCTTTGGTACATTTTTGTTGTAATGAGTTTTATTCCTTAATCCATAGTTTTGGCGTTCAAGGATGCCAAAAATAGGGAAAGAGAGTCGACAGGGGCATGCACATGTGAACACGACTAGCATACCTCTCCAAAGTACATAGCACACTCACAAATGCCCTGAACTGTAGTGGGTATGGACCTGGCAAGAGGGCTCCTAGACACTGGTACACAGCAGCAGCCTATCTCTGGCAGAGCTCCATGGGCAGTGGCTGGATGTGCAGACAGGAATGCAGGCTCATCCTGGGTCTCCCTACCTGTGCCTGGCAACCCCACCCATCCTGGACCTTCCCCATCTACCCTGGATGCCTCCTACCCTGTTGGGCCTTCCCACCCACCCTGAGATTCCATCTACCACACTGCAACAAAGCACCCTGGGAAAGGCTCAGGACTGCACCAAGGTCCAGAACACCCAGTGTAGTCATCGGCTCCCTTAATAAAGACTGCCCTATTGACTTAAACCTGTGTCTTCACTGGTGGAGATCTCACGACAGGTCACATGCATTTCTCCAAATATTTTCATAATGTTGTTTTCTACATTTGAGTATTTTTAAAAATATTATTGAAGTGGAGATTCAGTTTTTCCATCCATGTGGAGAACTAACTGGAGACCTATGAGTTTCTCAGAGATCAGCTGGAAATTTCTGACCCAGTGCTGTCTGGTACCTGGTTGGAATCAATAGACCGAGTTTTGTTTGATGTCTTGGGCAGCCTGACTTGCTGCCATTGATCAGTGTCCTGTTATACAAGTCTAGCTTCTAGTGGATTCTAACTCTGTAGGACTATCTGACTCACAGTGGTTTCAGCTTTTACATCTGCTTAGGCATCCCCACACTGACTGTTGGCAGCAGTGACCTTGCACTTTGCTTTTTCATGTAATTGTCTTAGTTAGGGTATTACTGTTGTGAACAGACACCATGACCAAGGCAACTCTTATAAGGACAACATTTAACTGGGGCTGGCTTACAGGTTCAGAAGTTCAGTCCATTATCAAGGCAGGAGCACGGTAGCATCCAGGAAGGCATGGTACAGGAGGAACTGAGAGTTCTACCTCTTGTTCTGAAGGCAAACAGGAGAAAACTGGCTTCCAGGCAGCTGGGATGAGGGTCTTAAGGCCCACGCCCACAGTGACACTTCCTCCAACAAGGCCACACCCACTCCAAGAAGGCCACACCTACAAATAGTGCCACTTCCTGGGTCAAGTATATTCAAACCACCTCTGTAAGAAAACCAGCTTACTAGACCTTCAGACTTTTAGGTCTACCACTTTCAAAGCGTCTGGATGTTTCTTTCCTCCCTTAATCTCCCTCCATGCCATCCTCTTTACCCTCCCTTCCCTTCCGTTCCCCCTCATCACTCCTTCTTCCCCATCCCCTTCTTTCTTGGTTCTCATATAGCCTAGGCTGGCCACAAACTTGCTATCCAGCTGAAGCTCAAACTTCCGATTCTTTTGCTTCCACCTTCCCAGTTCTGGGATTAGAGGCATGTTACCACACCTAACACCACCTACATTTTCTGAACACGCACGCACGCACGCACGCACCACACGCACTTATTCTAGTTCTTGACCTAATATCTGGAACTATCTGTTTGAATTGTGGATGGTGATAAAGGCCACAGTTTGAACACCGGGATGGGTGTGTTAAATTGTTCCACATGGGTGTTGGTGGAAACCATTACCTGCCCACTGGTACGGCTTAGGAAAAGGTTACTTCTTTGTAAAGTCATGAATTTGTATGGGCAGTTCCAATGACGTCTAACGCCACAGAATTCCACAATTTTACCGTAGCATTAACAGCTTTAGTGTTACTTTCTCTGTAACTTAATTACTGTAATTGCTATGATAATTATAATCATAACTCCTCTGGAAAACGTGACGTTCCATCCATCACCTTCTGTGATGTTTATGCAGCTTTTGCGGCTGGCTTCTTCGCACCCACAACCTAAGTGAATCTCTTTGGCTGTCTCCGTGGCAGGCTGCTTTGCATTTTGCATCACTCCTGCGCAGTTCTCCAACTGGTTGAGAATATCTGAGACTGACAGTGCAATTTCTCAGCATGCTGGAGAACACTCTGGTTGAGTCTACAGTTCCCTATTGCTTTATCTCCTTCACTGAACTGTAGTTTATAGGAAGTGCCACAGCGTCTGGAAGCTCCCATGCATCTAACAGAGAGCTGTCTGGTGTCCTCCTGGTGGCCCTTCCTCATACTGGAGTCAGCTGGCCATCTGCTCCTCTTTGAAAAGTCTAAGATATGGTTGTGGATGGCTTCTCAGTGTCCATGTCATCTCCTGAGGCCCTACTGTAGGGCTATCACCTTGCCAGTCATTAGCTCAGGGATGAACAGACCTAACCATGTGACTTACAGGAGGTGAAGGAAAGAACATAGGGACAGATCACTTGATCCCAAGAGCACTCCACAACACATGAAGCTCCCTTGTTCCTCTGGGTGCTTAGTGTCTGTAGATGACAGAGCATACATGTGTAAGAACAGGTACTGCTGCCCCGAACTCAACCTGCTGGGGACTGTTAGGCTGGAACCCCTGCTCATCCCCTTCACAAGCTGGGAAACCCTGTCTGCCTCCTTTCCCCCAGCCCTGCCCTCACAGAGAACATGTAATGACTCCTCGGCTCCCTGTTTCCAGCAACGCACCCAGGAGTGCCCATCCACGTGTTCGGTTTTGACCATGTATGGACACCATCCCAGCTCCTTGCTGGCTCGTCATCACTCCTCGCCTACACTCTATAAAAGCCCCTCTGCTTTAGCCCGGATGTGTGACGTCACTGACCTCCACCTGTGAGGTCGGTGAACCTACCCGAGAGCTGCCCCCTAATAAACCCGCCTGTATCTACTTTTTATCTGGTCTAATCTGGCCTATATTTGTGTGTCACCGAGGGAAAGAATATGCCTATCAGGGACGCCTCCCCCCCCCCAACACTTATCTTACCAGTGAAACACCATATGGCCTCATCATTGGTCTCACTTCAAGCTGTGTTTCTACTGTTTGGGGCTTAGGGTTTTCTCATAGATCTGGAAGATCTGGAAATTTCTGCAACCTTTAATTATGCTGCCTCTATAACAGGCAGTCATCTGAATATATACATTAAAATTTGTTTTTCTTTAGTGGTGTTTTAAGTGATAAATATGTATTTTGAGATGGTGGTTATCTGTGGTACCTAGGATGGAAACCAAGGCCTCCCTTATGCTAGGCCAATGCCCTACTACACCTCTCCCAGTCTGCTTCCCAGATTTTTTATTTTTGTGTTTGTCCAGAGGCTACAACACTTCTGTAGCCCAGGAAGGTGCTGCTCTCCCCCTGCGCAAGGATTCTGCAGAGTACTGGGATTACAGGCTTGGGCTAGGATTGAGTGTATCATGGCTTGGATTCCAGATTGGAATTAAAAATTCAACAATGCATGGTGTTTCCAGTGGGAACAATCCCTTTGAAGTCAAAGAGATGGACAGCCCGCATCACCTCTCTGGATGGCAAGTGTCCCTTGACAGTGACTCTAAAATGCAATTTCATCTCAGAAATCCTAATGTGGTAAAGTTAGTTTTATAATTGAGGGAAGGTGGTTGTGTTGTTACGTTTTGTTTTTAATGAGGGTTATGGCTTAACCTTGGGAGCAGAAAGAAAGAAGTGGATGTAGGAGAGGGCAGATGCCTGGTGTCAATTTTGCAGACTTTTAAGACCTGAAGAGACGCTACTGGCTGCTTCTCCAGGCCCGCCCCCGGGCAGAGGCCCGCCCCTCCCCCGTAGGAGGGCCCGCCCCGCCCGGTCTGCGGACCGACTTGGAGGCGCCCTGCCTGCGCCTCCGCCCCCGAGCGTCGGGGCAGGCGGAGTTGCGGGTGAAGGGAGGGATGTTTGGGGGGCGGGGGTCCCGATGACGGCATCGGAGCGCGCCGCGTCGGGGCGCCGAGCTCGGCTGCTCGTCCCGGGACTGCTCTTGCACCCTGGCAGGTGGGTGTGGGTCAGGAGGGGATGGAGAGCGAGACGGGGCTCACCCGGGAAGCGTCTGAGCAGCACCCCCATCCGTGTCCCTCATCTTACCCGGAGCTCCTTCACTGGGCGGGGCGGGCCAGGAGGAGCAGCCTGCGAGGGTCCACGTTTGTAATCACTTTTGCAAACTTTCCGGGAGGGCCTGTTCCCAGCGGCCGATCGCGCGGGTGGAGTTCTCAGGGCGCCTTCGAGGCTCGGAGTATTCATTGTGGGGAAGGAGAAGCCGGGACCACACACAGCTCCAGAGTCTACCTGGGGATTGGAGTGCTGCCAGGCTCTGTTACCTCTGTGTACCCAGGCTCCAGCACCTAACCAGAACCGAATGAATGAGCGGTTATACACGCAGAGATGCTAAACAGTAAATACTAAAACAACGAAGCGCGGCGTGGGTACTGGGTTGAGGAATGTGGTAAGGAAGGAGGACGCGAGATTGGGTGCGGGAGGTCATCACGAATTACTAGATAGTGTTGTACCCTGTGCTGGGTGCTGATGATAGAGTTCGAAATAGACAAAGAGGGTTCTTGCTTTCCATCGGGAGAGCGAATCTGGCTGTGGCATCTGTGTGGTCAGTGTCTGATGTGGGCAGCACAAAGGGCTGTCTGTAGTGTGATGGGACAGAGCAGAGCCGTTTCCCTGGCCCTCTGGGGAAGGTGGGCCCAGCCCAAGCGTGGGTGGATAAAGATGGTAACACAGAAGTTGATGACCTGAGAGGAGAGGAAAGGCATGGTGTTCAAGAGATGGGGGAAGGTATGATGTCTGTTCTAAGCTTCCTTTATTGTTGGAGTGTAAAAAGGAGGATGTCACATCTGTGATTTTGAGATGGGTTGAAGAGGTCAGGGAGACTGAGACTCCTGGTAGCTGGCAGAAGTTATCCCTCCAGGAAGTCATAGCAAACTGGTTTTGGCAACAGTATGGAGTGTAGCTGATAATCTTGAGATATTTAGGAGACAGAACTGGCAGAATTTAGCGATAGGAACTTGGTCTTGAAGGATCTTTGGGTGGGCTTCTTTGAAGAAGATGGGCAGGTGTCAAGCAGTTTCAGGGATGGGCAATGGTAGAGACTGTGAGACACCTAGGGGGGGCCAGCTGGACCACAAAACCTGGGATATCAAGTGCTGGGGTTTTGGGGGAGGAAGTCAAGAGAAGTTTCTATGGTTTTATGGTTTTAGTCAGTTGGCTGGGCAGATGCTCTGAACTTTGACTACCCCTCCCTCAGTCTCCCCAAAGTCTAGAGCTATGTGGTCTGGCCCCTGTAGATGGATGGGACCATCCCACAGGCTGAAGGCAAGGACCTTCCTTTTCTCTGCAGATCCCAAGGCTGCTCTCCTTCAACATGGGGCTGGAGGCCCAGAGGCTGTCTGGGGCTGAGGAGGCCCCAGTGAGGGTGGCCCTTCGAGTTCGCCCATTGCTGCCCAAGGAGCTGCTGCACGGTCATCAGAGCTGCCTGCAGGTGGATCCTGAGCAAGGTCGAGTCACCCTGGGGCGTGACCGTCACTTTGGATTCCATGTGGTACTGGGAGAGGACACTGGGCAAGAGGCTGTCTACCAGGCTTGGTGCAGCCCCTCCTAGAGGCTTTCTTTGAGGGCTTCAATGCCACCGTCTTTGCCTATGGTCAGACAGGCTCTGGGAAGACGTATACCATGGGGGAGGCCAGTGTGGGTGAGTGATCCTTATTCTGTTTCTTTGACCACTTTGAGAGGCCTCAAGGTCTTCCTGAATTTCTGCACCCCACCTCCACCCCAAGGAAAGGATGCTGAGGAGGGAGTGGGGATTTCCGGGGCAAAGTATCAGCACTCTATGGGCAGGCCATGTCAGCTGGCTGGGAAAGGCAGGAAGTGGGGTTTGTGGGTAAATGGCTTTCTCAAGGTAGCTTTTGGAATCATAGCAGAGGAAGACCAAGTGTGTCTTAAGATGCCACCAAGGCTTTGGAATCTGTGTTCCAATTGGAGCAGTTGAGATTGGAGCCTCTGCATCTGAGGAAGACTCTTTGGCCAGTTCAATGCCAGGAATTGTCCCCTTTTACAGAACATGAACTATTTTCTCTTAGCTACGGTTTTAGTGCATTGGTGTTGCCATAACAATGCTATGCTGGCGGGTTGTAAACAGAAATTGTTTCTGGGGCTTCCAAAGGTCAAGGTGTCAACAAAAATTAAGGGCAGTAGTTTCCATATAACCTTACAAGGTAGCCTTTTGTCTTTTGTGACAGGGTCTTGCCTGAGGCTGGGCTGATATTCACTGTGTAGTCCAGGTGAACCTCAGACTTTCAGTTGTCTCTTTCAGCTTTCCCAGTGCTAAAATTATACCTGGCTCAAGCCTTTTATTTAGGCAGTAAGTGGCCTTAACAAATGCTCAGCACCTCTCTAGCCCCACAGAGGGGTTTGTTTTATTTTGTTGTCTCTCTTACACTCATTTCATTCATGAGTTAGTCACACTGTTTCCTAATATTATCACAGTAGGGGGTGAGGGTTTTAATGCATGAGTTTTGGGGAGACATACACAGACCATAGCAATTACAGAGGCATAATTGTTGTAGAAAATTAAGAAACTGCAGGAAAGTACATGCATAGAATAGCAGGCTTGATGGCCGCCTTCCTGAACATTCCTGCTTGGCTGTGAAGATGATTATACTTTATACTTCAAGCATTTTTTTTTCCCCTTCGTCTTTTGAAACAGAATTTCCCAGTGTAGCTCTGGCTGTCCTGGAACTCACTCTGTAGACTAGGCTGGTTTCAGAGATCTGCCTGCCTCTGCCTTCTGTCCTCTGGGATCAAAGGTGTCCACCACGATGCCTGGTAAAACATGGCATTATTTGATATCCAGTCTTTCCCATCTTGTTTTGTTTTTTTCACCAATATGCCCTGGGGCCAAGGTTAAGCACAGCTCACTGGTCGAGTTGCCGTCTCACTTAAGCCCATGAGTTTGATCCTCAACCCCGCCCCAAGACACAAATGAACAATATTCAATGATAAATGTTCATGGTTTATGCACCACTATACCTGACAGCATCTGAATTTTCTGGCCATAAAATATTATTTTAGTCTTTGAATTAATATGTGGAACCATCTACTTGGAATTGGGGGTAGTGATGAAGGCCATATATGTGATATGTACGATAAGGAACATTTATCATTCAGTATTCTTCAGTCATGTGTGTGTGTGTGTGTGTGTGTGTGTGTGGTCTGTGTATTGAACTCAGGGCTCATATGTTAGGCAAGTGCTCTGCCATAAAGCTACACCTCTAGTCTTTCAGTCTTCTTTTTATTTGAGAACTTCCTGGCATTCTGTTGCAAATATATTTAAGCAAACTTCCTATGGGATCTTAGGATAAACGCTCTCTTCCTTGAAGCAAATTAAGAGGCCCATTAGATAGCTGTGCATGGTAGTGACTTACCTGTCTCAGGGAGTAATCAAGTCCAGCTATCTGATAATCTGTTGGGGATGTAGTAAGGAGGGTGCATCATGAAAGCGGTTGATTAAACCATGAGAGGTTGCTTGACGTCTCTAATTCTGCCTCACTATCCTGGAGCACGGCCTAGCAAGAGGCTGTCTCTTCTTGGCCTCTGTCATTGTCTTCTCCACGCCTCAGCCCCATTCTCAAGCTGGTGGTGGGGCATGCAGGAGACTCTGTGCTATCTCCCCAGCCTCCCTGCATGAAGATGAACAAGGTATCATCCCAAGGGCCATGGCCGAGGCCTTTAAGCTCATTGATGAGAATGACCTGCTGGACTGCCTGGTACATGTCTCCTACCTGGAACTCTACAAGGAAGAGTTCCGAGATCTGCTAGAAGTGGGCACTGCCAGCCGGGACATCCAGCTTCGGGAAGATGATCGGGGAAATGTTGGTGAGAAGTCTTGGGAATCCTCTAATAACTGGGAGTGAGAGGCCTTTGGCAAGCAGAGCCTGCCTGTATACTCTGAGGGTGGGCTGGCTTAACCTGTCTGGGAGAGACACTTCCTAAGGGAAATCTGGGCCCTGGGTGGTGGTTTTGTTTGCTGTCTCCAGTGAGTTCAGTGTGTGCTTCTGTGTTCAGAGTGGGAAACAATAAGGTAGGTGAGGGAAAGCTGGGACTCCAGGCGCTGTAGGTGAGGAGTCTTCTGGCTGTTTGCAGGGGGGATGCTCACAGTCTTCTGTTTCCACAGTGCTCTGTGGGGTGAAAGAAGTGGACGTGGAAGGCCTGGACGAGGTGCTGAGCCTCCTGGAGATGGGCAACGCTGCACGCCACACGGGCGCCACACACTTCAACCGCCTCTCCAGCCGCTCACACACAGTCTTCACTGTGACCCTGGAGCAGCGGGGAAGGGCTCCTAGCCGCTTGCCTCGACCCGCCGCTGGCCACCTGCTGGTCTCCAAATTCCACTTCGTGGACCTGGCAGGCTCCGAGAGGGTTCTGAAGACCGGCAGCACCGGCGAACGGCTCAAAGAGAGCATCCAGATTAACAGCACCCTGCTGGCCCTGGGAAATGTCATAAGCGCTCTGGGGGACCCCCAGCGCCGAGGCAGCCACATCCCTTACCGTGACTCCAAGATCACCCGGTGAGCTGGCCCATCTCTCTGGGCTCGGGTGGGATCATGGGTTCTCCCACCGCCCCGACCCCAGGAAAGATGACTTTGAACCTAGTCCGGTGGTCCCAGGTCAGTACTCAAAAGAGTCAAGGCACTGATGCTTATCTTCGTGCTCGCAGGATCCTCAAAGACTCTCTGGGAGGGAATGCCAAGACGGTGATGATCGCCTGCGTCAGCCCCTCCTCCTCGGACTTCGATGAAACCCTCAACACCCTGAACTACGCCAGCCGCGCCCAGAACATCCGCAATCGCGCCACAGTCAACTGGCGTCCAGAGGCCGAGCGCGTCCCCGAGGAACAGGCGGCGGGTGCTCGCGGGCCGCCGCGACACCGCTCGGAGACGCGCATCATCCACCGGGGCCGGCGCGTGCCCTGCCCTGCCGTGGGCTCCACGGCAGTCGCTGCGGGCCTGGGCGCCGAGTGCTCGCGCTGCCGGGCGCGCACTAGCGCCGCCTACAGCCTCCTGAGAGAGCTGCAGGCCGAGCCGGGGCTGCCCGGCGCTGCTGCCCGCAAAGTACGGGACTGGCTGTGCGCGGTGGAGGGCGAGCGCAGCGCTCTGAGCTCTGCCTCCGGGCCTGACAGTGGCATCGAAAGCGCTCCAGCCGAGGACCAGACGGCACAGGGGATCAGCGGGAGAAAGGTGGCCCTGGGTGGGCTCCGGGTAGGGATCGAGGGAAGAGGGTTTTAAGCCAAAGCAGTCATGCTCAGGGTTCATTGTCACTTCAGTGACTAATGTCACTTCCTTAACTTTGCTTAGCCTCTGGGTCTGTTAAATAAAGATTTTGTAAGATCAGAACAGTAATAGATGTCAAGCATACTGGCAAAGACCAAGGTGTTCTTGATAATAGTAACATCAATAAAAACATGTCGGGCATGGTGGGGCACGCCTTTAATCCCAGCACTAGGGAGGCAGAGGCCGGTGGATCTCAGTTTAAGGCCAGTGTGGTCTAAGGAGTTCCAGGACAGTCGAGGCTACACAGAAACCCTGTCTTGAAGAACCTAAATAAGCAAGGAAACAAACATAAAACCCTGATCTGTGGGAATAGTCGCCACATTCATACCTCAGTGAGGGTGGGAGCATGAGGATCATGAGTTCTAAGCTAGCCTGGGCTATATAGCAATACCCTAACTCAAAACAAAAATAATATCAGTGATAAGTCTTATTAAAACATTATTAATAATGGCAGGAGATGACCCATATAGCTTGCAGAAGGAACCTAAGGCTAGACAGGGCCAGGAGCACCAAGGTTGCAAAGCAGATCTTGGAGTAAAGTGTAGAGTAGGACTGAGTGAGCCGGGTCAAGGCAGAGAAAGTTAGGGTGTCACAGCACCTTGCCAGGCACCACCCTTAAAGCCTTTCTCCTTGCCCCTAGGGAGATGAGGGGGCCCAGCAGCTGGTGATCCTGCAGAGCCAGGTGGCCCGGCTAGAGGAAGAGAATCGAGACTTCCTGGCGGCGTTGGAGGATGCCATGGAGCAGTACAAACTACAGGTAGGATGCTCCTTGCAGACCAGGAAGGCTTTCTGGAGGGGGGAGGCTTTTCCCCAGAATGGAAGGAAGAGTTTGAATGGAGAACTGGGCCAACGGGCAGCTGGTGGAGGGCGATGTAGAGATGTGTGGTGCCCAGAATGAACAGAAGCACCGTGGCGAGGGACAGAACAGTGAAGGGAGTCCTCTGACAGCCGTGCTTGGCACCTTTTGGCTGGAGCTGGCATCTGGGGGCAGCAGGATGCCATGTGAGAGCCTGCTGACAAGATCAGCATGATGCCCAGCTGGTGTCGGGGGAGGGGGCGGCATGCCGGCGTGGTAGGAATGTGGTGAACATTGGGCAGGATAGGATGAGAGCTTGGGAGGGAACCAGTGTGGTGTGTGTTATTCAGACAGAAAGGACTCCGGTGGTACTCAAACGATTCAGTTTCATCCTGGGAGGTGGGATGTCCTCAGCTTCCTCTCTCAGTTTCTTGTACTTATGCTGCTCAGCAGACATCCCCACCCTTGGTATCCACGTCCCCATCAGCTCCTGGACTGTGTCTTGCAGAGTGACCGCCTGCGGGAGCAGCAGGAAGAGATGGTGGAACTTCGGCTACGCCTAGAGCTGGCCCAGCCTGGCTGGGGAGCACCGGGATCCTTTGTGCCCCGGCCTCACACAGCCCCCCTGGGGGGTGCCCACACTCACATGCTGGGCATGCTTCTCCCGACATGTCTTCCTGGAGAAGACGTTAGCTCTGAGCAGGTGAGGAGGTTGGTGGCTTGGTAGTTCCGGGCAATGCCGCGCATGTGCCCCTAGTTCGTGTCTCCATGGCACCAGCTATGAGATAGAAGATTCCTATTTCAGGTGTCCCTAGAGAAAGGGCCCAAGTGTGAGAGACTGTGGGGCCTCTCAGAAGTGACCAGGGCCGGGGAACGTCTTGAGGCAGCTGGAGATTGCTTGGAGTGAGGATATCAGCAATGCCGAGGTGGTACCCTTGCGTACCTGAGGGTGGGGCTCCTAACACACAGTCTGGGGGTGGCTCTCTGCAGACTCACTCTTCCATGAGCTCTGCTCGGTGTCCCCAAGGCTTTCTCCCATGCCTGTAGGTTCTGCAGCTTGGGGTCTTTGTGGACAAAGTTGAGTCCTGTGTTGCTTCAGAACTCTAGGTCATCTCAGCTGTGCGGTTGCCAAGGGCTTGGGTTGGGTGGGAGTGTGTCATGTACCCATCATTCTGGCAGGGTGTCAATGGTGAGAAAAGACTTGGGTACTAGAAAGGGCAGGTTGTCACCCAAGGAGAACCAGATGTCAGGAGATCACATCCCTCCCTGAAGGCTGAGGGTGAGAATACTTGCCAGTGTGTCCCTTGAGGGTGAAGATGGGGTGGAGGAAGTTGAGGAGAGGACGGTGTGCAGGGCAGGGCACACTTCAGCAGCAGCCTCAGGAAATGGCTCAAAGGATGTCTTGCGAACATTCCCATCGCGAGCCCTTAATGCTCCCTTAGCAGGTGACAAATGGCAAGGAAGTCAAAGCAGAGATGTTGGCTCAGGTGGACAAGCTGGGAAGTGACTCTTCCACTGCCTCAGAGGAGGAAGGGGAGGAGGAGGAGGAAGAGGAGGAAGAAGAGGAGCCACCCAGGCGGACCTTATACCTGCGCAGGTGAGGGACAACCAATATGTTGGACTCACACGGTCAGCTCTGGGTTGCTCTAGACTGTAGGAGACTCCTGGTCATTCTCTCAGCAGTCATATGGAGGCCTCTCATAGCTCAAGATGGTCTTGCCTGTCTCTCACTCACCACCCCTGGGAGGTCGTGAGTTCCAGGTGGGGAGGTTTCAGTGGGGTGAGTGTGATAGGAAGGGCCCAGACTTCCTTCCTGGTGTTCGGTTTCCAAGATGACCTGTGGTACCTGCGCTTCTTGTCATCTTCTAAGCTCTGCCCCATCTCTATCTTGGGTAACATTGATCCTGGGGGTTGGAGGGTCCCAAGGCCTCTCCTCTTCCCTCCAAGCCTAAGAGGTGGCTAGGCTAGGTCAGGGGCTGGGGAGTGGTACTGACTCCTGCTTCTGCCTTCTAGAAATGGGATCAGCAACTGGAGTCAGAGGGCAGGGGTGCGTCCAGGGAGTCCACCTGACAGGAAGGGCCCAGAGGTCTGCCCAGAAGAGCCAGCTGCTGCCATCCCAGCACCCCAAGGTAAGCTTGGTTGGGAACACCCAGGAAACCCCTCTACACTACTCCTCTGCCTCCTCCATGCTCAGTCAGAGTGCTGATCCTGACATTCTGCATGTTGTAGCAGTCGGTGGTGGCAAGGTCCTGGTTCAGACCCGCCAGGCCCCAGCTGCCATGGCCTCTGAGTGGCGACTGGCCCAGGCCCAGCAGAAGATCCGGGAACTGGCCATCAACATCCGCATGAAGGAGGAGCTCATTGGTGAGCTGGTCCGTACAGGTCAGTGGGGGCGTTGGGGTGGGTTCCTCCTCAGGATGGCCTCCCGCTCAGCCTTCTTCCTATGCTGCTCTGGAGAAGGTTCGCAGTGCACTGTTCTGCAGCATGGGCTTCCTCAGGGCCTAGGCACTTCTACTCTGTGTTCTCTTGGCTGAGGGAATAGTACTTGTACCCATGCATAGGATGGCTGTGAAGGTGAAAGGAGTTAATTCCGGTGGCGTGCTTTGAATATTCCTCAGTAAACAGAGCTTCTTATCTACTGACTCTGTTACATTGGAGGTATTGTGTTGGGGACTAGTAACACTCAGTCCTAGTCACAGTGTAAATGAGAAAGTAATTTTCTCAGATTGTGCACAAGTGATACTGGTGATTAGCAGGGGAGCTGGGGACAACTGCAAGTGGTGGCCATCTGATAGCTTTCCCAAAAACATTTTAAAAATACATTCTCTCTCTCTCTGTCTCTGTCTCTCTGTGTCTCTGTCTCTGTGTCTCTCTCTTCTGTGGTGTGTGTGTGTGTGTGTGTGTGTGGTGGCATGTCAAGTGCTGTGTAGAGATCAGAGGGTAACTTACAGAAGTCAGTTTTCTCTACCATCGGGCCTGGGGATCGAACTTAGGTCATTAGGTTTGGCCACAGGTGCCTTTATCCACTAAGCCATCGTGCCTGCCTGTTTGCATGTCTTTAATAGTTGTGAATTTATTACTAATTCATTTTTTCAGACTTTGAAGTAGATGGTTAAAGGGAAAGGCTAGTACCGAGGTCATTAACCATACTTAGCAGTCACTGAGAATGTCTACCTTGATTGATCTCTGCCCATTTTTCTTCGCTGCTATATTTTGAAGCAAATCCCAGCTATCATATCCTTTCACTTGTAATGACTTCTCAAAAGCAAACAAATAACTTGGGCCTTTTCCTACTACCTACTATGCCTTGCCCTTGGTGTCTTCTCGACTTGTTTGTTTGAGATGGTTTCATGTAGCCTAGGCTGGCCTTAAAAGGTGCTGTGTAGCCAACACTGGCCTCAAACCCCTGATCCTCTTGCCTCCACTTCCCAAGTACTGGGATTGCAGGCACACGTACTGGCCTGTTCTATTTTGATCAACGCTGGGGGCGAACCTGCAGAGTCTCCTCCTGTGCTCTTAGTACCCAGAGGTTAGGCACTGTCCCTCGATGACCCTTCCTCCCTTGGTCAGCAGCCAGGCAGCCACCTCTCTTTATTCCTGCTGTGTTGAAAGCTAAGCTGATTCCAGTATACCTATGACACTAGCCTCAATAGAGGCTAGGAGTGAATGCCACCAGCAAATCGATCCTGTTTAGCCTCTTTGGCTTGAGTCAGCCTTCTGTACCTGGGCCCTGTGCACACTTGGTTGGTTTCATAGGCCTTTGAGAGGTCTCCCTTTTCTCAGCTCTTAAGTCTTTCTGTCAAGATTTGTCTGCTTACTCCCGTCAGTGGTGTTCGGCTTCTCCCTCTGCCCTTTGTATATTCTTGCAGATTGAAGCTAGTAACATATGCAGAGTCAGTGCACAGACTGATTTTTGTCATGTGCAAGGTAAAGATAAAATTTGATAATTGGGGTCACTCCTGTGGGCAAAACTCATTTAAAAAGAGGGGAAGGGAGCTGGGAGTCGTGGTGCACGCCTTTAATCCCAGCACTCGGGAGGTGGAGGCAGGGAGATCTCTGAGTTCAAGGCCAGTCTGGTCTACTATGAGTTCTGGCCAGCCAGGGTCAGAAGCAGAATAGGCTGGGGGGTGATTGAGTGGATTTAAGATGATGGCGTGAGGCTTGATACACCCCATGCGGTGTTCCGGACTGATAGGGCCTGGGAAACAGAACTCCAAGGGAAGGGACAGTGGTCCGCATCTGGGAGGGGTCTGCCTGTCCCACTGTGGCTCCACTTTGCTTCCAGGGAAGGCGGCCCAGGCCTTGAACCGCCAGCACAGCCAGCGCATCCGGGAGCGGGAGCAGGGGGGCTGAGCTTTGAAACGGGTGGGAGTTGTGTGAAGGGCAGAGGCCAGCTCCGTGAGTGGAGGGCAGGGAGCCCCAGGATGCCAGCGAGAGGTCCAGGCTTCAGGAATTCCGTAAGAGAGTGGGCTGCAGCCCAAAGCCAGGTTGCAGGTCAGTGTTGGGGTTCCCAGCTGGGGTCTTGGGAACAGGTTTGTGGGTCCGGATTTATGGTTTGCAGTCACTTTCTAACCTCTACTAGGCTGGTTTTGGGGATGCTTGGAATCAGTTTAGCTTTAACACAGCAGGATAGAGGTGGCTGCTGCCCGCTGACCAAGGGAAGGCGGACATCTAAGAAATCTCCTTCAGCCCACAGCACATCACTCCAAGCACACATCCACAGTCCCAGTGCTCTTCGTCACTTCCATCCGCCTTCTCTTCTATTTGACAATGTAGCTGGATAGTGAAACCCGGGCCGTCTTTGCTTTCTTTTTGATTTTGGGGAGAAAACTGAACACAGTCCCAAGGCCAGTTTAGTCTTCAAACAGAAGGGGTGTTCATGTGCCTGTGTGTGCCCACCTTCTGTCCCTTGAGCAGTTATATTACTTGCTTGTGCTGCTAGAGGGGGCTCCCAGGGGGAGGGCCCCCCCGCACCCCAAATTCCACCTTTTCCAAACAT